>BQNB010005015.1:4503-104458 GCA_026074375.1 Tanacetum coccineum | reverse complement strand
AATGTAGTCCCGCCTACTAAGCCAAAACGTGATCCATTTTAAATCCAACCCTCTTACTATACAACATATTATCAACAACAAAAAAAAAAGGAAGTACCGAACAATCCGATTATTATCCACGGTTTTGTAGAGATGCGGAGTGATAAAAACGTGCTAACTCAGAAACCAAAAACCTTCATGGCGTGCAACCTTTTATTGGGTATAACTAGCTCTATGACATGATCATACACATAACCATTCCTTCGGTAACACTTTTACCAAACCATATACTAGTATTACTAGACAGGCTCCTGGATCAATCTTTTCACTGGCAGTTCTGGTTTCGACCAGGTCCCCCATAGTAAAAGTGGCTGCCCCAGTTACCATTGCTGCCCGTTTGAATATCATAGCAATTAGGTTGCTCAGTGAAGGTGTTCATGTCTTTAGGATCCCTTAGATTGTTGGAATCATCCACTACTTCAATATTTCTGAAATAACTTGCTTTACTGAACCCTTCTTGAGGAAACTGACCACTGCCCATTTGTGTAGTCGTGTGCTGCCCGTCTGAGGCTGTGTTCACGACCTCCCCACCCCACTCTATCAATGATGCGCTCTCTCTTAGGTATGAAAACAATGTGGATGGCCAATATCCTAAAACTTTTCCTTTCCCAAATTGCATCCACCAGTTCCCGTCCCCTGGATCCTATATATCCACAAAATTAGTACAGTATATAAATAAACATAGTGCTGGCACAACTTGTGCCTTTTTCACCGATAATCATAATTCTACACATGAAGTCATGAACATAAGGCCATTATAAAACCTACATGTATTATCTATGTTAAATGTTAAATGAAGGTATATGAGATATATGCTTGTTGTCCTAGATTAAAAATTGTTGGCACGTCGTCGTTTTGATTGTATAGCTAAAATGCTAATACATTTTATATTTGAATCTGGCTTCTAATATTGTCTTGGATCTGATTTTGTTGAATAATATAATTTGTTTTATCATTGTTTATTGTTATATGTAAGAGTATAATAAGACACACATGTGTATGACTCCAGAATTACATATTTGTTAGTTCAAGATTAAACAATATTGTCAATTGAAGAAAAACCAAGCATGCATGCTTAAATACAGAATCAAAAACAAAAATTCCTGACAAGAGGAACAAATGCCAGAGATTCCCTCTGCAATTTCCTAGTAAATGAATATTTTAGATCCTATTTTAAACTAACTTTAGTAAAGGATGGTCATATAAATCATAGTTTATAAAGATATAACAACTTAAATTATCTAAAGCTAGCTACATGATGAGGTATTTGGAGAAGATACCTTCCAGATAAGTATAGTGATATCATATTGTGAACCATGAAATTCAGAAATAGGAGATATGCTGCCTCCCATTGCAATCTCATTGTTGATTTGAATAAATCCTGAGCACAATAGGTTGTAACAACCTGTTGCTTGATATGCATCACTCTGCCCAAAATATTATATAAAATCATATGATAACCTGTCACTAGAATCCTATGTGTACAATTCTGAATTTCATAAAAATTTACACATATCAAAATAAATACACATAAACTCACAGTCCAGTAAGTGAAGAGTCTTGTGTTGTTATCCCCATACAAGTCCGGGCTAACCTGTTTTCAAAGATGGTAAAAAGCTTTTTATGTTATAAGATGGTCGTTTTAATATCTTATTTATTTAATACGAGAATAAGATGAAGGATGAATCGGCAACCTGCCAACCAGCTTCGATGCTATTGAGATCTGAAGCGAAAGAGCCTCCCATTATCCAAATTTGAGACAAACTGAATTCGTTAGGCTGTTGTATATTCGGGTTCCAAACATTCATAGTTGCTTTTGCTCCATAAAATTGTCCTTTTGTATACGCAATTGCATGCTATATATATTAAATCCAAAATATCAGCAATTTATTAAATAAGAAAAATGAATTCAATTCATTAATGATGTGCAAGGCTTATAGACTTACCTGGTGGCCATTCTGATCAATGTGGTCCGGATCAATGGAGCTTGGTAGAGCAACACTAGAGAAACTCTGCTTCTTACCATATCTTTTAACGGAACTAGCTCTGAGTATATCTTCTTTCTTTGTTCTTCTTATCGGGATTGTCCCTTTTGCGCATTTTCCGTTTGAATGCCACAGTTGACTAATTACGTCCTGCCTTGATGATGATACATCTTTCAAAGTTTTCGTCATGGTTGAAACTTTGATATTCTCATCATTTATCAAATTCGGTTGATAACTTGGCTTCATCTATTGTGATCCACGAATTAAAACATCATTTTTTTTTCAACATAGTTACATAGTACATATATATAGAGCTACAGCTTGGAGAATGTACCTGAATGGTATGGTTTTTGAGAAACGGATGATCAAACGCCGGTTGATGTGAAATTTTAACACAATCAATTATATCACCATCTGGACTCTGTTCACATATTATTGTTTTTTATATTATCATTACTATTTTGAAGTCTAAAGGATAAATGAACCAAAAAGCTACACATACTTGTTTTAATTTCTTTTCCATTCTAGGAATTTGTATTCAGTTAATCAACAGTTTAGTCTATGAAATCTGTTACTAGCGAAGATATGAGCAGACCAAGGACGATGAATTACGAAGGAACGAAAAGAGGGTTAACAAACCTTGATGGTTTGAATTGCATGTTTATTCAAACGATTCAGATGCTTTAGAACCTCAACAATCTTCCAAGAACCCGAAAAATGATTTCTGCTTGCATAACTGAAATGCGCAACCGTGAACAAATATAGCACCACGACTAGACAGTAAGATAGCTTCACCTCCATCTCAACAATAAATAAAACAGTGGCTGTTTTCAACATATATGTTTGTGATTAGAATAGGTGAGTAGGAATGGATGAATGTAGAGTCATAGAGGTTTCTAATATGTAGTTCACTTGACAGCAAGATGTGTAGGAAAATGAATATAGTACATGATTCCACCTCAACTTGTGTTATAAAAAGATGAGGTGTGATTCTTATTTTTGAGGTCTGGCCTAAAATTCAGTGACTTTTTGTAATCATTTGGCCATGTAGCACTTAGTTGGAAGTCAAAGATTTGGGTACACTACAACTAGCACAAAGAGTTTGAAATTGTATGCTTCTACTTTTAATTTGTACCAGAACATACCAGTGGAAAGGTTATGGACTTATGCTATTGGTGTTACCAATCACTTTTGACTTGGTCATTTGAAAAAAAATACTATATTTCCTTTTTGTTTAATAGACCTGGGAGGAAAAATAAGATTATTGAGAGAGAAAAGTAGAATCGGGTAGATTTTGATATACTTTTCTTTTTGACTACATAAGAGGAAGGTTCACTAGATCAATATAATTTGTAAGACCGATTCAGAACACTAAGTCATCATGTGCACATATTACTTTCTTACAAATATAAAAGAAATAATAATGAACTGAAATGTACGATTTCATAAAAACTAATAAAGAAATTAAGAAACTAGTGGATTAAATAATATTTATGTGACACAAAGTTTTGGAACCGGATTCATTTTTAAAAAATCAAAAAAAAATTACGAAAATTTACACTACGCGACAAACATCAATCCCCGAGAACCCCCTAGGTCTACCCACATACTAGTTGAGTATGAGAGAACAAATTTTGGTTTGAGTAGGGGTTGTGTGACATTTTAGTTATGAGAAATGATTAACATGAATAAACTAGTATCTAAGTTTATGTCTAAAACTACATGTAAATCATTTATTGGTGCTAATTCTATTACATCCCACTAACTCGCTTTATCAATCAAAATTAAGCAACAATGTCTTCTTACGACACCAAAAGGCTATAAGACTAAGCGGTTTAATCAAACATTCGGTGACAAAGCATAGTAAACAACTTTTTTTCTTTTTCTTAGCCGGCGGCAAGACGTGATGTGTTGAGGTAAAGATCCGCTATGCAGGAGGAGGGTTGTCCTTCTGTTGGGCTTCGATCCTCGGCAAGCCTGAACAAAGAGTAACACACGTTAGCCTCGCTTCGGGTGTTATCTCAGGACCAAGATTCGGTGTGAGAGTAAGTACCAAATGGGGTGAAGCCGTTAGGCAGTGTAATAAGTATAGTAAATGCGTATGGAGATAGTTGGTTTGCATTGAATGAGCTTGGGGTATTTATACTACCCTAAGTACTGTACTTGACATCCATAGGGGGATGGGCCGCCGAGCTAGATGGCAAGGGGACTGTTCAAACCTAGGGGACAACATCCCTGAATATCCAGATCAACGGCACACGCTTGGATCTTGCTATGGACCGGTGGTTAATACAGGTTTTCTGGATAATAAAGTGCATTGGTTTTTCCTGAGGTTCTGACATCATTTATCCCTCTGAGTTGTTACTTTAACACTGGGAGGCCCATGTCGCTTGGTGGCCCATGCCGCTTGGTGTTAAAGTGCCTACTTGGTTCGAGTAAATGGGTCGCACGGCACAGGCCTAGCGGCCATATACGCAGACATGTCCCCCCCTAGTGTTGTATCGTACAAGTGATGATGCAATACTTTAAATAAGAGCGTTATTTCTTAATTTCCCCTCCCTTTCTTTTTTTAGTAGGTGGGGAGAGGGCTCTTGCTTTGGTCGCATTGATGCACTACCGGACAGGAATCATAATTACTAAGGGATAAAAACGTAGTGAGTCATACCTGGGTATCCGTAATGATGCCATGTGTCCTATCGATTTCCATTGTGCGGCCACGATTGAGCCACGTCACGCTCTGACACGACGCAACGTTTGGTTTTCCCACCCTTTCCTCTATAAATAAGGGTCTTCTCTTATTTTTACAGCCACGTCCTTCTTTTTACGGCTCTCGCTCTGCACGACTCCTAAGCTTGTTTGCTCTCTTCTTCAGGTGTGTTACTTATTCCTATCTTTGCTTTCTTTTTAGTTTTATTACCACCCTTCCGGATCCTTTATCATGTCGCTAGACCATTATGATAATCTTGATATTCTGGATGCCGATCCGCTTGACCCTGCCTTGGAAGCGACCGTACTTCTTAAATTCGATATGCACCTTTACAAATCTTCCTTAAATAAAACTCACGTTAAATGGATTGTTAAATGTTATAAAATTCCGAAAGACATTCGTCCTCTCGTCGTGCCCAAGGGGATGACCATGAACTAACTACCCAATGATGCCATCGGATTGTATGTGCACCATTTTCAACAAGGAGGGTTAAGAGTGCCATTTTACACGTTTTTCCTAAGGGTAGTAGAATATTTTGTGTTCTTATCTTTTAACTCGTTCTGATAGGCATAAACCGTACTACCATTTTTGAAATGTATTATCGGACCTTGAATATTACCCCTAGCGTGCCTCTCTTTCGCGTATTCTATAAATTGTGCAAACAATGCAATTGGTTTTCCTTTTACAGTCGAGTCAGGAAAAATTGTAAACCATGTTTCAAAGATGCACCCACAAGTTTAAATAAGTGGAAGGATAAGTTCTTTTTGGTTGACCGGAGGGCTGCTCCGATTGTCATGCCTTGGAGGTATCATGATTCTAGACTAGTGGACTTGTTCCCTCGCTCTGGGGAGTTTAGCGAATCAGATGCCGAGAGGTAACGTGAAGTTGTTATAACTCTCTACAAACCACCTCCCAGCCTTTTGTATGTTGTTGGTCTTTCCCATTCCTCGAAGTATGTCGGACATGTTTCCGAACTAAAGGGTTTGGATGGGAAGGATAATACCCTTGCTTTCAATATTCATTTATCTTGCTTATTTGATCGTTATTTTGTGTTTCCTTACTACTATTTATTTGTCTTTTTTTTGTAGTTGTTACCATGGCGGAGTTTTTGCGTCTTCCTGGTTTTCGAGGTTGCAAGGTAGCAGATGGCACTCGTTTGTCGGCTGGTACTGCGCGGTTAACCCATACTACCCTCCCCCTCCCCCCTCCCGCAGTGAGGCTAAAAGATGTGTTGGGATTCTTGATTTGATGAGACAAAGTCAATACAAGATAGAAACAAAAAGGACCAAAATTGTCATCATGAAGTTCTACAAAATGTAGAAGATAATAAAGATTTGGTCAAAATAAGATAAGAATGAATATTAATGAGAAGATAATTAATTGATTCTCTCATTAATATATTAATTAGTTTCCTTGTAAGCCTAGGACTCCTTATGCTATAAAAGGAGGTCCAAGCATTTAGAAAAATCCATCTATAGAAAACAAGAGCTCTCCCAATGAGAGTCTAAATAGTTAGATAGCAAGTCGACTGATGAGAGTCGAATAGTACACCATAGTTAGTTGGTGTAGCCCTAAATTATAGTTGGGGTAATAGGGAAACGTTCAATCAAGAAAACCTTGTGATAACTTTGATTGTGTTCTTTATTATTCCGCTGCGTGTTATCATTCATTGTTATTATTTATCCTATATATATAAGATCTAATCAATCTTGAGCTATAAATGATCTTATCAAGATGTTCCGCCTAAGACGGAGGATATGGATGTTGCGGAAATGCCATGCAGAAAAGTCCTTTCTGAGAAAGAAAAGAAGCGTAAGAAAGCTTAGGCGAAGGCGGTGGCGACGGCTGATGTGCCGGGGAATGTGGAAAAGGCCGCTAGGAAAAAGCGCTTCGACGAGGAGGGGACCTCCCGGAAAAAGAAAAGGAAAACACGCTAAGAGACTCCTCATGCTGACCTGAAATCCGAGCATGTTTCTTCTCCTACACACTTAAATCATTCCAAGCCTTTGGAGGATCTTGCCAATGAGGCTGACATTTCTGAGAATTTATTTGCTGCTCGGTTGGATGCTTTGAGAAACCACACTGAAGAGTAGGGTACCCTACGCCATAATGACAACTTGAATGAACCGTTGGTGAATGAAGGTGTTAATAATGAGCATGGCGATGAAAGCATTGTTGATGAGGGTCAAGGTGATAATGTTGGTGGGTTTTCCGGACTGCGTACTCAGCCATGTCCTGCAAATCAATTAGGTTCGCTCTTTTCTTGCCTTTGCTTTTTTTAGGTGGTTGTGCGTACTCCTCGTACTTACTCGTGCCTTCTTACGTCGTACGGGGAGACATCCTGGATCCTTGGAGAAGGCCGCTTGTAAAAAGGGAATTATTGAACAGCTAAAAGTAAGTGATTTGAAAACGTTCCTTCTCTTTTTTATATATGTTGTAGCATACCTCTTTATAATGCTTGGGTGTAGCTCTTCTCAGGTTATTTTCTGGAAGGTTCGATAATATTCTCTTCACTCTTCAGTGGGGTTTGACCGATTCAAGCCGGATGGACAATTTCATGACTGTCGTGACATGTTGGCCAACCTCTTTACTCTGGCCGAATTCTTAAATGAAAGTGTGTCGGATCGCTCTGCTATTAAACGTTATGGCGGTTATTGTGCCAATCCAGGCAGTAGTAATCAAATGTTCTGCTTCGCTTTGAGAATTTATTTGAGGAGCATGCCAATCTTGTCTATGCTCATGAATCTTGCAAAGAGATGAAGGCTTGTTACAAAGAGTGCAAGAAGGAGATGGACAATCTTCGCTCCGCATACGATGAGAATGTGTCTACTTATGACCAGCTTTTGAAGGATTACAATGGTGTTATGAACATTGAGAAGGGGCTAAATGAAAGAGTTGAGGAGCTGGAGGGGGAGAAAAGGGGTTGGAGGATGTTAATGCGAAGCAGATGGACCGGATTAAACAACTTGAGGATAAGCTCAAGAAGACTGAGGAGGGCACTCATCAGTTAAGGATTGATAGGAAGAAGCTCGTTGTACTGTGCGGTAATGGAGAGATCGTGAGGCAAAGGATTATCAAGGAATATCTTCCTACTTTTGTTCGTTGGTTGCATCAAAGTGCAGAGTACAAACAGAACTTGGGTGAGGTTTTTAGCTTGGCCGTTGAGAAAGTTTTTATAGATGGAATCTCTATTGGCAGAAAAGAGGAGGATGTCTAGGCAATCTTTGTGGAGACACCTAACGTGGACCCTGCTGCCTTGGCTACTTTTATAAGTAAGTACGAGGCGCTATTTGATAAGAGGTATCCTTTTGTAGACAAGGTTGCTCGCACTTACCTGCGTGATCCCTTCGGGCTTTAGAATGTTATACCAGATGAGAGTGGCCTCACTCCTGGTCAAGGGCCTCACGCCTCACCCACAACATCAATTTCTTAGATTTGTTAGATTTTAATGTATTGGTTGGTTAACAATTTGTAGCTTTTTGCTTAAACCATTTTGGTTTCGTCTGTGGCATTTTAGCATTGCGCTCTTAGAACAGTGTTTCCTTGTACATGTATTTATATAACCATTTTTGTGTTTATTATTTTCGTCTTGCGTTGCTTGTGTTGCGTGAAATAATTTTCGTTAATTTTGGATTATTAAGGACATGGATATTGACTACATGTATCGTTCGGAGGGGATTAGCGGTCCGGGCAGAGTCACATAATAATTTATCCATTCCTTCCTCTCGCACATTCCAGAGACGTAGATATTGACCACATTTATCGGCCGAAGGGAATTAACGGTCCGGCCGAGATCACATAATAATTTATCTACTCTCGGGGAGATAGATATTGACCATATATATTAGGCGAAGGGAATTAGCGTTCCGTCTGGGGTCACGTAATAATTTATCTATCCCCCATAGACATTGACTAAGAAATACATCGGAGGTAGCGATCCGTCCATCGAGTCACATAACAATTTGTCTATCCATACTAGACATTGACTACATGGGTCGACCGGAGGGGATTAGCGGTCTGGCCGGAGTCACATAATAATTTGTCTACACAAGCATAGCAAACATTGACTACATGCATCAATCAGAGGTGATCATCCATCCGACCAGAGTCATTATAACCTTATGTTTACTATCTTGACCATTGTATTGAGTCGAAAAATTGCTACCACTCCCCAAATTCAGGAGGTAGCCTGCTTGCCATTAATACTTCAAAAGATTACATTAGTAACATGAAATTCTATAAACAATAACATCTAAAAGTAGCATATTCTTAAGTTAATTGCGTGCCAGGTACATGGCACCTCCCTGTCATCTATGGTTTGCAATTTGTACGAGCCATTTTGATATGCTTTCGTTACTAGATACGGGCCTTCCTATTTTGGGCTTAACTTTCCTAAGTTTTCCACACGGCTAGCTTTATTCTTCCGATAGACATAGTCGCTCACCCTGAAGGATACTGTTCATACCTTTTTGTTATAGTAATGCTCCATCTTCATTTTATACCTAGCCTCGCGAATTGCTGCCGCTTCCCTTCTTTCTTGCAACAAATCAAGGTTCCACTTGTTAGGAATTATACTTTGAGTTGATTATGACAAAACATATTAAAGATGGAGGACCTACAAGACAAAGCTAGAATAACATTAATGCTGATTGAAGATTAGTCAAATAGTAATTCATGCTGATTTATAGTTTCCTAATTTTATTTGATCTTATCTTATCTTGTAAACCCTAACCCCTCTAGTATATAAAGAGGGGTAGGTGTCTAGGTTTAGGATTCATTCAATTTACAATGTAAACCTAAAGGTGTGTGTGTGTACTCTAGGCGTTAAGTCTTTGTAAGACGCCTAGCTTTAGTAGCTAGCTTATTAGTAGCTTAGTAGTATAGTAAGCCTTTGTATCCTGATCAAATACAATGAAAGGTTTAATGTTTAGTAGTAACACCTTGTTCTTAATTATGATTGTATTATTTATTATTCATCCTAATGAGCTATATCGTGGATCAACAAGTGGTTCAAAGCCTCATGGCTCTCGAACTAGATCTACAAGTGTCCGTGTTGCTGTCCATGATTTCTTTTAAGGCCACAAAACCCTAAATTCAGAAATATAATTTTCGAACATATATATCATCGGCATGATTTGATTTTGTTCTTCATAAGCTGTTTATTTTATAACATAAATAAATGCCGTATTTTGGTCTTGGACAAAACCCCATTATTATTCAACAGTCTAAGGGGATTGTGATCTGGGATCAACGTGATGAACTCTACTAGAACACATCTTTTGAGTTTGTCCTCTGGTAATAAATAGCTCGTTTTCAAACCTTATTATTATTGATGGAATTTGAATCTAGATGGATCAATGGGTCGGGTTATAGGGAGGGTAGGTCTAGGACCAACAATGATCCATAACTGAAAGTAATAAGCATGTTAGTAAGCACTGTTTCATAAAACGTAAAAGATTAAGATGTTTGGATCTGTTTATTCGATTATGGCGTGTTCGACTTTTTATTGTTGCTATGAACCACAAAAAGAAAAGATTTCTGGTTTTAATAAACCCTAGGTAAAGCAGCAGCAGGAACAAGATACAGGTTTTGTTTTTTTGCTGGTTGTTTAACATAAAGATACATGTTTCTGGTCGAAGATCCTGGTCATGTATAGCAGCAGGAAGATTTGATGTGTGTGTCAATAAAAATGACATCTCACATATATCAAAGGTTTAGTACTGCCAAGTACACTCGTTGTATCGTTTATGAAAAATTGGGTACATGGTGTTCCACCTCTTTGCTCATTGTTACTAACAGGTCGCTAATCGTGGTATACTGCTGGTAGCTCACGATTGTGTTGGCTCTTCAAACTTTCTATTGGTTGTGTTACATTCCTACTGGATCGTTTGTCTGTAGAATAAAGTGCATATCATGACAGATTTTTGCAACCCACTCACAACAGTCCAGTGACAGTTTAGAGACTATATTTGAAGACAAAAATATGGTCACTAAAGACAGTTTTGGTTTGTACAAAGGTAGCTTAGCCGCTATAGCTAGTTTTGTACCAGCTGGCGTTGCCGATATCGATGACATAACACATTTTGGTTTTGGACGCTTTGATCTTGAACGATGATGAGATGAAATGGCTCGTTTTGGAGATTATTTGAAGAAGACATTTGAGTTATACTTATTTGATATGTATTTTAATTTCGCAATATTTGTGTTCTTATCATATCTAAAAGGAGGGTCACCTTTAAGATACCTTGTTCGTGCGTATAAGGCGGTGACGAAGACTTGATGAATCTGCAAAGGTGTACAGATCTATCAACCTTATGTATGCCTTTACTACGTCAAATGCTATCACTTATAAGGAGGTTTCTTATAATGTGCTGCAGAGTCTCATTTAATAGAGGAATGAGGATTTTGTCAAGAGACATAGGTCTACTTATGCATAGCAGGTATAAGACTCAACGTCATGTGGATAAACAGGATATAAGACACACTTTTGGGAAATTCAACTTCTTCAACAAATTCGTATTATTCATTTTTTCATCATCATTGAAACACTACTGGAGCCAACATGATTTCAAGATACACTACATGCCCTATTTTGAATGGGAAGTTTGCACATTTTCATAAGACCCCTATTTGATATGTACAAAAAAGGAAGAGTGCATGGATTAAGGGGAAAGTTCTTATCTAGAACTAGCTTCAGGGGAAGCTTGTGCTTATTGGTTTTGTCATTATCAACTAGGGGAAGATTTTTAGGAATTATACTTTGAGTTGATTATGACAAAAAATATTAAAGATGGAGGACCTACAAGACAAAGCTGGAATAACATTAATGCTGATTGAAGATTAGTCAAATAGTATTTAATGCTCAGCTAAAAGATAAAGATCAACATTAATGCTGATTGAAGATTAGTCAAATAGTAATTCATGCTGATTTATAGTTTCCTAATTTTATTTGATCCTATCTTGTCTTGTAAACCCTAACCCCTCTAGTATATAAAGAGGGGTAGGCGTCTAGGTTTAGGATTCATTCAATTCACAATGTAAACCTAAAGGTGTGTGTGTGTACTCTAGGCGCCAAGTCTTTGTAAGACACCTAGCTTTAGTAGCTAGCTTATTAGTAGCTTAGTAGTATAGTAAGCCTTTGTATCTTGATCAAATACAATGAAAGGTTTAATCTTTAGTAGTAACACCTTGTTCTTAATTATGATTGTATTATTTGTTATTCCGCTAGATCATGATTATGATATTCTAGATGAGCTAGATCGTGGATCAACACCACTGAATCTCTTCTTCATTATCATAGCCTTCTTTGATCATCATCGTTTGGTGCGTTGGCACACTGATTTCCGTTGGGATAATTGCATCGCTTCCTAACATTACGTTGTATGGCGTTTCCCCATTGCTAGTTTTGAGTGATATCCAGTGGGCTCATAATACGTTACGAAGCTCATCTACCCAACCTTTTCTTTCTCTTCCCAATCTTGTTTTGATTCCTTCCATCAAACTCATGTTTGCTCGCTCGACCAAGATGTTAGCTTGAGGGTGCGTAATGGCTATATTCATTTGTTGGATGTTAAGCTTTTTGCACTAACTTTTGAAAGGATCATTGACAAAATTTGTCCCGTTATCCATAACAATTATCCTCGGTAGACCGAATCTGCAAACGATATTATTCTAGACAAACTTCTTCACCTCATGTCTAGTGGTCTTGGCAAGCGGCTTTGCCTCAATCCATTTGGTGAAATAATCCATTGTCACAATCATAAATTTTACCTTCCCAGAAGCTTTAGGCAAGGGTCCCAGCACATCCGTTCCCTATTGATAGAATGGCCATGGAGCCATAATTGAGGTTATTAAAGTTTTAGGCAATTTGGGGACTGGGAGTGAATTTGGCATGAATCGCACTTGCAGATTTCCTCCCTTGCATCGCGGTGCATTGTTAGCTAATAATATCCTTGCCGGATTGCCTTTGCCACCACTGACCTAGCCTTCAGGTGCATGTTGTTCCATGCCCCTCATTGGTTATCTCTTGTGATGACCAAAATTGCTTGCAACGTCCCACGCATACGAAAGCATGGCATTAATATGACTATTAGATAAGACCCCTTCCTCCATGACGTACTGGTTTATCTTCATTTATAACGTCCTTGCTTCATTTTGGTCTTCTGGCCACTTTCCTTCTTCTAGCCATTTAATAATGGGGGTCATCCAGTTATCCCCTTCTTCTTCTACTACTGCATTTATCTCCTACCTATTTGTTATTGAGGCTTCCAATATTTCAACTAGAATTTCATTGGTGAGGTGGTTGAATGCCACTGAAGCTAGCTTGCTTAATACATCCACCTTTTGGTTAAGATTTTAGGGTATATTTTGATTCTGAAGCTCTTGAAACATTCGATGTACTCTTTGGCCTTTGCTAGATATTTAATCATGTTTTTGTTACAAGCTTCTTAATTACATTGATTTGGCTAGCCACTAGCTTAGAGTCCACATTCACCGACAACGACTGTACCTTCATCTTCTTTGCTATTCATAATCCTAACAGTAATGCTTCGTACTCGGCCTAATTGTTGGTACTAACAAAATTGAGTCGCAGTGCATATGTGTACTTTATCTTTGTGGGATTGATAAGGACTAAGCCGGCCCCCAAGCCTTTGATACACGATGCCCCGTACATATAGAGCACCCATTCTTCTTTGCAGTCCGTATGTTAGTCTACTGTGTATGGAGTGCACCTGGGAACCAGAGCATTGTTGCCTACCTATACTTCAGTGATGAAGTCCACTAGGACCTGGCCCTTGACAGCACTATGGGGATCGTATATTATGTCATACACTCCCAGGTCGACGGAGTATTTTGCTAGCTTTCCTAAAGCTTCTGCCTTGCTTAGGATCTGCTTAATCGGTTGATTCGTTATGACTTTATGGGGTGAGCTTCAAAATATCTCCTCAGCCTTCTTGACACATGCCGCAACACCATGGCTAACTTCTCTAACGGAGCATAGTTTCGCTCTGCGTCATGCAAAATTCTGCTTACATAATGTATCGGGCATTGATTTCCTTTTCGCTCAGCGAGCAACACTGCACTGATTACCTCCTGCGATGCGGCCAGGTAAATCTACAATGTTTCCTTTGGCACTGGTGTTGTAAGGGATGGTAGGTTCAATGTCGTCTTCTTTAATTCTTGAAAAGCTATCTCTGCATCTTCCATCCACCGGTAGTCATCTTTGTTTTCTTTGGTAATGTTCTTCAGTGTTTCAAAAAATGGTAGGGATTTTTTAGGCCGAGCGAGAAAGGAAGCGGTTTAGCGTTGCTAGCTTTCCCGACAAGATTTGCATTTGACCCCATGGTCTAGGTGATTGCATTTCCGCAATGTCTTTTTTCTTGGCAGGATTAGCTTGGATGCCTTCTGTGCATCCTATAAATTTTCCTTCCTCTACTCCAAATGAGCATTTTTTTTCAGGTTTAGTTTCATGTTGATCCTTCGGAGTTTATCAAATGTTTCTGCCACATCCGCTATCATCTCTTTCTCGGTATTGCTTTTCACGACCATGTCATCAACATAGGCTTCTAAGCACCCGACGATCTGCGATTGGAACGCTGCACCGACCAACCTTTGATATGTTGCCCTGGCATTCTTGAGGCTGAACGGCATTTTTGTATAAGAATATGTACCTTGGTCTATGTAAAAGGTAGTCTTTTCCTTATCTTCCTCAGCCATTTGAACTTGCTGGTGGTCCTTGTATGCATCCAGGAAGCATTTCAGGGGGAACCCCAACACCGACTCAATCTTTAGGTCAATCTCTGGGAGGTGGTAGTGATGTTTAGTCGTTGTTAACTTCACAAGAAGTTTTACAACTCCCTAGGCAATATACCTAACCATTGTAGTGTAGTATAGGCAAGACTCGGGGGTTGTTATCGTTCTCTAAAGGAATAGTTTGGTAAGGATCGAACATAATATAACAGAGGTCTAAGGGGTTAAAAGAAGATTATTTTTGTATTTTTATATTTTTAGAAAGCAAGTAAAATTTAGGTTTTTGAGAGGTTAGTTTCGTTTTAGCTAATTTAAACTAAATATAAATCTAAACTACTTTGGTGATAACTATATGATAAATGAACGTATTTACTTAATCATTCACTACTTCTTAGTTTGATTTTCTTAATCATGTTGCTTTGTCACACTTGTGATGATCTGTGTAAGTATTTCCTTATTCATGAGCGAATTACACGAAAACGCCGTCTACGTAATATTCCGTTAAGGCAACGCACAAGTAAGGTAGTATGGAGACTATTACAAGGCCCCTAAGAGTACATTACATGCATTAGAACACTTAATGTGGATCAACCATATTAGGGGTAAGGTAGTATAAAGACTGTTACCGATGGTATCCTTTCTACGTACTCACGTTTCCCTAGACGTCTATGCCAATTTAATATCTTATGGCTAGTTTTCTAAAGCCTAACGCGCACATCCATCACAAGAAGCAACATTAAAAGGATCTACAAACTAAGTTTCATGCAATCATAAGTAAATACTAAAGGATCTAGCCTAGCATGTTAAAAAGAAGTGAAGAACAAGAATCAATCACACAACACATAGACATATTGAATGATAAAAGATAGGAGATCTCACTTGATTAAAACATGTAATTAAGGCTGATACAAGAGGGTTTTAACACCCTAAAAACGGCCTAAATAGCAGCTATAATCGTCTTCTAAAAGTAGGGTTCGGTTCCCAAAAGTTACACACTTAAAACCCTAAAAACGAGTTTGTATATATAGGAAAACGGGCGCGACGGCGTCGCGTTATAATCCTGACGCCGTCGCCCCGCCGAATCTTCTAGGGCTTCTTTAAGTCGGTTGGATCCTGACGCCATCGCAAGAACGACTCCCACGCACAGTACACGTATTCTTACAAGGAGATTTGTGTAAGAGTCATATGTCAGTCCGATTCTTCGCATAATTGAGCCCAATACACTAGTATACAAATGACCCCGAAAAAGTGTTAATAAAAAGACTCCTCATCAGAGACCAACGTTCTGCAATCAAGGGAACTCCGCAGAAAAAGTTTTGCGCGGGCTGGCTTCAAGCGTAAAAAAATCATGATTAATTAAATCGATAATAAGACCTTATAGTATGAAAAAGAGTCACAATCATTAGCCTCCCTTATGATAATTCTAACTTAGCCTAAGGTAAGAATTTTGCTAGGGAAAAAATCATAAAGAAAACAGGAGAAGAAGACGAATTACCGCAAAAGACGCCTGTTAAAGAACCAGGAACTTTCACCTAGAAAGTAAAAAGTCATATCAAGGAAGAACAAAAGAAGGGAGATAGATTACTGGAAATTCTAGAAAAAGAACCATTTAACACTCCCCTGGTCAACACCATTAGGCAAAACGCCCGTACTATTACCAAATTTTACAAGAACTTAACCCGAGAACGATAAAAAATCGAAGAGTGGTCTATGAGGTAAAGTTGAACGCTCAATGTTCGGCTGTCTTACAAAACAAACTTCCACCAAAGGAAAAGGACCCAGGAAGCTTTATCATCCCCTGTATTATTGGTAACACCACGGTTAGCAATGCATTAGCAGATTTGGGAGCAAGCATTAGTGTCATGCCATTCTTAATGTTTAAAAGGTTAGGTCTTGGGACCCCTAAACCATATAGTATGGTGATTGAAATGGCAGACAGGTCTATGCAATCTCCCAAAGGAATAGTGGAAAATGTCTTTGGTGGGAAAATTGATAATCAATTTCCCTGTGTGACATAGTGATCTTGACATTGTGAAGGAACAATAGTTATGAGTAACCTATGCTTGCTACTGCTCTTGCTAGGATTAACGTTTTTGGCAGGAAAATCTCTCTGGAAGTAGGGACGGAAAGGGTTGTTTTCAATGCTAACAAAGGGAAGACCCCATTATCGGTTTGTGTAATTAATGAATTTCATGTACCAGAATAATTTGAAGAAACTAAAGGTTAGAAGAGTTTATGATGAATGATGATATGAACGAGGATTTAGGAGATTTCTTGGAAGAAAATGATTTATGATTAAAAATTGACTGTGATACTTTATAAGTAATCCCCGAATTCGACGATGAAGTGGGGATTAGACTGGAAAATTTAGAAGAAGGGATAGAAAAAATTTGGGATGCTCAGGATCCCGAGATAACAAGAGAAATTAACCCACAATTGAGACCTCAATTCCTTAGATTCGGGAATAGGATTCATCATCAAAACCCTTTGTCTAGGGCATGTTACAACAAAGTTATGAGCCAGGAACTTGTTTACACAGGAAACGATTTTGTTGGGATGGCGAAAAACCTATATGTGTTCATAGGATGCCTCACTTTCCTGATCGATTTCATTGTCTTGGAAGATGTAAGCTAATTTATCAAAAAAGGGTTAACGGAGGTCCTGTTTGGAAAATCCTTTAAGGAATGTGTTGGATTAGAAGTTGATGCGACTGAAGGGATACTGTGGTTTAAGATCGGCAATGATAATACATTTTAACTAGTCATAATAGCGTTTCAAACAAATTTAGTAACTAACAACTAAGCAGCATAACACAAAAAAAAGATGGCACCAATATATAGAACTAGCAAAGGAAGATAAGGCAAGAGGGATTTATAACCCCTTATCAAACATCAAGTATACTATAAAGGGTGTCTACACTTAGGAGATGAATACAAAAGAGATGAGGAGGTGATTGATTGGATCAAATGTGGACACGCAAGTATGCATGAAACAACATAGACCAAGTTTGAGTATAACTTAAAGACTCGGTAAATAAATAAAAGTGCTTGTCGGGAGACAACCCGTCTTGTATCCTCCCCTTTTATTTAGTTTTTTCATATAGTTTGGTTTTGTATTTTTCTAACTTTCTTTGCAGGTTGCTACAACTGAGAAAATCCATAATCGAAAGGAACATACCTCGACATGTAGTTAAATGATAAAAATGTAGTTATAGTTTTTGTAATAACAGCGTAGTTGGGCTACCCGCTGACTAAGCACGGCATAGGTTTAAGAGAACCAGATCCACAACACATTCATTTACAAATATAGTAACTATGGCCGTAGTTAGACCCTTTGACTACGCCGAGTATAAGCAGGGATACTTATGGGATGTTTTTTACTCATTTAAAAACTGCCATAGTTCCATCTATGGACTATGCCGTAGTTTTAAACCTGCAACACATAAAACAAGTTAGAATTTTTACAAATGGTGTATACATTCAGTAGATGAATTATGTGTGTGGTATTCACTGAAACCCTCCAGAGACTTCACTCTTCCACTCGAAGCACCGAGTGGTTTAAAAATATTGTTGCATATGCTAAAGGCAACCGTGATTCCTACAAAAGTAAGTTAGTTTTCTATATGTTTTAAACATATAATAGGTTTGTTAAGTGATTTCAGGGACATAAGGTTGCTTCGGGATTTAGCAAGACAGAGAGTGCATGTCAATAGCTGCGCGTTTATCAACGCAATACTAGGCAGTCTGATCTTCGTTTTTAATTCTACTACTTAATTATTTAACTTTCATTTCTTTAAATGTACAATAGGGACATTGTACAAACCAAGTAGGGTGGGAGTATAATTACCACTTGACCTATAATTGCCTTCGATTTTCTAGTTTATTTTGAAAAATTATGCCATTTTCGAAATTTTTTGACATGTTTTTCAATACTGAAACTAGAATAGATCTTTGCCGAGCACAAATTACCCCTTATTTCCATTGTGAGGTTTGCCTGATATTCCATTTTCACATGTTATTACGTAAATCCACCAAAATATGAGTGTGTCGATAGTATTGTAGACTTTAAATTTTTGCATGTACATCATTTCGAGACCTAATTCAGTGATATGGATAGGTAGTTTAATAAAGGCAACATTATAGGATTTACACCCAAATGAGCCCATATGTGTATTGTTGTATGTGTTTATTGACTTGTTACACTGACTTGTCAACACCCCGTGATAAAACCCTTTGTTGCACTCATTTTTAGTGCAAGATACCCCTAAAATAACCTATTGAGTCATTCCTTATGTTAAACCCGCAAATTGTTTATGTTTCGTATCACCATTACACTTTAGCCTACCCTGTAGTCTATATTTCCACCGTTGAGGAGTTATTGGCTGCTTGAAATCCATGGTTCGGGTAAATAGGTTCGGGAATCATGCTTGTATGGAAGACCTATCATTGAAGACCCCCCGTATCACTAATACTTTTGTGATACTGCTTATCTCAAGTGGGAGTAGTTTAAGCTGAAGAGTCTACTCTATGTCATGAAAGGAGTTTCCTGTTGTTCGCGGCTGGTGCTCGTTTGCGTGCGCGTGAACCAACCCAAGAAACAAGGAAAGGATGCCTCTCGGCATATAAGTCATATCTTGTATTGTAAAAAAAAAGTAGTATTTCATTTCATACTTCTTTTACAGTATATTATGGTATTTAATGTTGGTTATCAAATAAAACCAACCTGCTTTGTCTGATGACTGTGGAAGACTTCGAGTTGGTACGTTTATAAACCAACCACTTCACCTAGTAATGTCTCAAGTTGAATGTAAAGGACAAGAAAAGAAAGAATAGTAGAAAGAAGCATAAAAAAGTTGTGTTCATAAGATTTTTTGAGGAAAGAAAGGGAAAGAAAGAAGAGGGTGAGTTGAGTGTTTTTACTCTAAAATGTTTCATCCCATATTTGGGATGATTTGGAAGTAAAGTAAAGATAAAGACACAAATACCCTTTAATTATATATGTTTTCTTTTTTTGTTCGCACATCTTCGTCAAAACTTCACCACACCAGACATTGACACGTCATTTTCATCATCGCAGGTCACACTTTTTTTATAGCGATTTGTTTTTTGGGCAATACAAAATTTACTCCAATTAACATATATTTTAAAACTCTGCCAGATCACGATTCATGATTAGATTCAAGAAATAAAAATCATTATTATAAAATTTTAAATAAAAAATTAATTTTTCAATAAAAATAGAAGAGTATCTTACCTTTAAAATTCATTGGTGGATTTGATTTATTTTATCAACCCCATATCAACGTTAACATGTATATTTGATTTATTTTATTAATATTATGAAGCAGATCGATGGATATCATGAATTCATGATGCGTTAAAGGGGGTAGATGTGTAACTTTGTTATAATTTTTTTGAGGTTTACTTTACCTTTCTTCCCAACTGAGGAACACTAAATAAGTATTATGTTTCACTCTCTTTCTACCTTCTAATTTTCTTTACCTCCTCTTTCATTTTCTTTTCCTCTCAAAAATACTTGAGAACATAGTGTTAAGGTTGGGCTAGTATGATTCTGCTTCATCAAAGTGCATAACTTTACATCTATATCACCAAGACTAGCCCATTATTATTATTGATGATCAGATTTTTAGACTTTGAAGTTCGAGCTAATGGAAGGATAGTAGCCAGTAATGACGAAACCGTAGATTATAGACTATTTGTTTTGTGTTTATTTTATTTTATACCAATTATCTGTATCTCATGTCTTATCCTTCCTTATATTGATGTTATCCTTTAGCTTGCTCGAGTTAAGGAATGAGCAATCACACATGTTTTGTTTATGGATTCGGACGAGCATGTGTGGTTTTGTCGCCTTTTCTGAAACATTGGTATTGGTTGAGATCTTTCACCTGTTTAAGCATATGTGTGTCACTCATGTTGCCTTTAAGAGCTATTTAAACTTTAACTCTAGTTGGTGTAGCTTTGTGTACTTTCAAAGCTTTTGATAGAATACATGCTATGGCAGTGCTATTGAGTGATCACCCCGAAATGAAACACTTAGACTAGTGAGAGTTGAGTGATTTTGATCCCTTTTTCGTGAGGTGTTCGGCTTTGGTATTTTCAAGCATAAGTAATTTATGAATTCATATCTCCCAAGTTAAATTAGGGGATATCTTTTTAGGAATTATTCTAACAGGTCTACTTGAGGGCAAGTAGAAGTCAAGTGGGGGGATATTTGATAACATTAAATACTTAATACCTTTTGTATCAAAATCCCTCGTAAAACGTTCATATTTATTTGTTTGTGGTTAAAATATTTACTTAATCACCTTATATTTCATTTACAGGAAAATATATATGGACTTGGAGCGAAAAACACGTGAATTGTACAGTAAAAATGATAAGTCTATGATGCCAAGTCATATACTACGGCGTAGTTTACCACATTGAACACGCCGTAGTTCATATGAAGATCCAAGCAAGCTTAGAAGAAACTACAAGTAGTTACAATCTATTTAACTAAGCCGAAGTTATCAAGAGTAACCAAAGTATGGTCAAGTACCATTCTAAGTTACAACTACGGTGTATGTTGGCCACTTTAACTACGCCGTAGTTACACTTAGCCTGCAAAAGGAAAGCCTGACTCAGCATAACTACGACGTAGTTTATATCCTCAACTACGCTATAGTTGAGACGAATATTATAAATACACCCCTAATCTCAACTCATTCGCATCATTCACTCAGAGAAAAGTTCCAGATGACATCTAGGGCTTCCAAAGAGAAATAAATTTGTCTTATTCATTCACTAGTTCAAGGGAGAGATCACTTTACTTATTTATTATATTAATCATTCATCAACAGACTTGTAATCAAAAATGTTTTCCTCACTCCAAGAGTTTCTTCCATTATATCATGTGTATTATAGTGACATGAGTATGCTAAGCACCTTAAGTGCTAGCCTTGTTATGATTTTGTTATGGTTATGATGCTCGTTGAATTATCGTTTATAGGATATCCTAATTGCCTGTTGCATGATCCCCGAGATTTGGTATTATTGATGCTAGTGTAGATCCTGTTATACCTTTTAGTAGACTTACTCTGTTTAATTAATGTTAACCGGTACTCAAGGGATAGTGTTTGCAATGTTTTTATAGTGTAGGGATTGCTCATATCTCCGCCTATAGTATGATATGTACTTATAAATTTTGGGAAAACTCTTCTAGGAGGGTTAATAGACATGATGTGGGATTTATTAGCAAATAGACGGTCATTTAGGGAAAATTGGGGTTTAATAATTACGGTAGACTTGATACTCACCCTTCGTGAACTACGGGTACCTGAGATTATAAGATACATAGGATAGGTTTCGGTGTTCAATCGAGCATGTCGATATTAAAACCACCGTAAGCGATGAGTAGATATTTCACTAGGAAACACTAATCTTAACTATAACAGAGGAATAACTAGGCTAGTACTCTTTTCTCCATGATCAATTCTCGTAATTTAATTTCGCATTTTATTTACTTTAATTTTGTCAAATTCATAATCAACCATTTTAAACTGTGACCAATTTAAATTAGAACTAAAACACTTAGCTCTTGGGACGACCTCGGATTTACCAATCTTGCACTACACACGATCGGGTTCTCTACCCCGTTAGTGCGTTGTAGACCATAGGTAAACGAGTTTTATAAATTTAAAACTTGTAAAATTAATTCAATGATTAATACGCATCATCTATGTATTATTTGATTAATTGTTCTTCGCTTTCAATTAACATGTTTGGCTAAATATAATCTATGTTTGCTTATGATTGCATGAAACCTAGTTTTTTATTTTTTCTTATTGCTTTTTGTTAATGATGTGCGCGTTAGGCTTTAGAAAACTAGCTTTTTAATTGCATAGCGAAGACGTCTAGGGAAACGCGGCTAGGTTAGAGGATACCCACGCAGTAGTCTTCATACTACCTTGCTATTTGGGTGGATTCCAAGTTAAGTGTTTAATCATTTAGATACTTACACATTCCATTAAGAGGGTGACGGGTAATAAAATTGGAGAAGACAAATAGGGAGTAGTGCATGATTAGGTAAACACATTTGTTTAACCATACGAGTTTTTCATCACTTTTACTTTTCTGAAATTAGTATAGAATTAGGAGTAGTTAATTAGTTTAATCAAAAACCCTTTCAAAACTTGAGATTTTACTCGCTTTCATAAAATATAAAAAAACAAAAATACTCTTCTCTCAACCTCTGGACCTTAGTTACCATACAATTTGAGCCTACCCAAACTATTCCCCTAGAGAACGATAATAACCCCTCGAGTCTTGCATATACTACACTATAACGGTTAGTTACACTACGTAGGAGGGTTGTAAAACTTCAGTTTGCAATCACCCGCACATCAAAGTCCTGACCACAAAAGAAGAAGCCGAACTAAAGACGCCAAGCAGCCCCGATGAAGAAATCGCTGAACGAAAAAGGCGAGGACCGACGTTGTTATCCATAGACCCCTGAGGAAGAGATTGTACTGTGTAAAGGTTGGGTTCGTATATCCGAAGATAACGTTGTGGGTAATGTGAGAAAGGAGAATGGGTTTTGGGTTGAGGTCATGAAGTATATGCACGCGAATTGTTCGATCACCAAGCGTCGGACGTACGATATGGTTAACAGAAAATGGAAGACCTTGCGACCGAAAGTTGCTAGTTTTTGTGGTGTGTACGCTAACGCTATTCAGATATACACTAGTGGAGCCAGCGACGCGTATTATCTTCAAAGGGAAATGACAAATTAGCAAGTTGAGTATAGAGTCATGTTTACACTTCTTCATTGTTAGGAGGTGTTAAAAGGATGTGATAAATGGAATACGGAGGAGTTCCAGAGTTATGCAAAAGAGAGAGGAGAAAAAGAATAAGAGATACAAGTCGAGTGACTCTAATTCGTTTAACACGGGGGAGTCAGGAGAAGGAAGTATTAATTTGAATAGCACGGTTGGAGACGAGAAATATGAAGTACAGGAAGTTCGTCCAGTTTGTCCCATTGGCCAGTAGGACCAAGCAAAGAGGAAAGCGAAAGCGGGGTCGTCGTCGGCAGGTTCAACAAATTCCTTTGATGTGGAATTGTTGGCCAAGATGATGGCCAACGAGTATGTAATGGCCATCGACCCGTACAACGTTCAAAAGAGCTAAGAAATGTCGGAGTTATTGTGGATAAAAAAACAGGAGCTGCAACTCAAGGCTGTGGAGCTGGAAATACGACGTTTGGAAAACCGTCAAAGAGACGAAGCGCTATATGAGTCGACTACCGATGAAGAGTTGAAGGCGCTAATTAGGCAGAGGCTATTTGGTCGATTTCACGTTTTAAACTTATCTATGTAATGTTTACGTTTTAATTTCGTACGTGTAAGCTTTTAAATTTATGTAATGTAACGTTTTTAATTCATGAATAATAATAGTTTTAGTTTTTAATAAAAAATGGTTTGTCCGGTGAGCGATAATAGTGAATTGTGAGAGGGGGTAAGGGTAAAAAGTAAGAGAGAAAGATAATGTGACGTTGATGTGTCCGATGAGGGTGTGTTTTTTGCGGTGACTGATAAATGTAGCCTTACATCCTTTTAATTTGGGTTTTTCTAACTTGTGCCCTAGGGGCACAAGTTAAAGAGGGCCCCATAGCCTTTATGTCACATTCTTAATGGCCAACAGTTATTGAGTGGTCTCCAAACAGGTCCCGAAAACCACTGTACTGACCATTCAAAAAATACACTTAATGCATAGAACAATCATGTAGAACCCTCCTTAACATTGTATCCGAAAGCACAATTAGAAAAGTCCTTTTTAAATTTTCTTCCAATTATCCATTACAACTACAACACACTTGTCAAATTTATACCAATTGTGATTTTAATAAGCAAATCAAACAGCACCTAGAATTTTTACTATCAATCTATCATAACCTTCTAGTCTTATTTCAGTTTTATACCGATTGTGATTCTAATAAGCAAATCAAACGGCACCTAGAATTTTTACTATCAATCTATCGTAACCTTCTAGTCTTATTTCAGTTGGGCTAGACAGCCCAATCCAACCCACCCTTATAAAAGCGGAACACACTTCCCTTGTCGTTAAATGCACGTATTTTTTAAGTAATACAACTTATAAAGTTTATGATATAATAATTAAATGCACAAACTTAATTTTAAATAATACAACTTATAAAGCTTATGATACAACCATTATACAAACCTTTCAAAAAAAAACAACTAGGAGTAATTAATAAATGCAAATATTATAACACTATGTACAATATTTGTATCCTCCATGCTTCATGCTGCTATGCATATGTTATAAGCATAAAGAAATTAAACACACTAATTAATGTTAATTTAAAACGCTTTTAAAATGAAAAATACATGTTATTATACACGTTGTACAAACTAATAAAACACACACAACTTTATACAATTTATATGTTGACAAGTTGATGGTACATATGTTTTGAAAACCGGATCGGACCAACGGGTTCAACCGGAAACCGGAGTCGCCATCGGTTCGGCTAGCCAATAAAATCCGTCCGAAAACGAAACGGAGAGGACCCGTCGAAACCAGTAAAAACGGATGAATCGGTTCGGACTGAGATCATTTTTTTATTGTTTTTCTGTTAATCAGTTCATCATTGTTATTTTTTTTAATGAGTAATCATTTTTACATGTATGCAACTAATCACAATATTCTTGTGCGCAGGGATGAGCATTTCGTTCCGAATTCTGGTACTGAATTGTAAACGTACCGAACCGGTAAGGATCCCATTACATGGTATGGTACCGAACTACGAAATAAGGGCCAGGTCCGTCTTGAGGTGACGGGGTTGGCGGCCACACAGGGCCTCAAAAATTTTAGGGACCCTAAAATTTCTCCCGTTAACAATATGTTAAACATTTCGATAAATAATTTGCATTATATCTTATAAACTATGACATTTTATATATAACATTTCTTCTCGAAATATCTCATTATGTACTTTCGCTCAAGACCCTAAAAAATTAAAAATTTAGAGACGACCCTGATAAGGGTGAAACAAATTCGGTACCTTTAGAAAACAGTATGGAATATTTACGGAAATCCCCGTTTTGTATATTGTAAAATTCTAATAACTTATTTTGTGCGTATCATTAGGCTAAGATTATAAAATGACGCTACTTATCTCTTTCCATTCATTACATACTTGTTTTTATATATACAAGCAAAAGAACTCGCGCGTTACCGCGAGTCATTATTTTTTGCGTGGCTTGATTTCATGAGAACCGAGGTTATAAGCTCGCGCTCCTTAAGAGCATAATGATGTGGTACTCTTTGAGCTTTCTAATTGTTTTTCCGGTTCTACGAATGCATTCATACATATAGCCTGCATAATCAAGCACATATTTAGAAGATATTAATGCACACATATTATTAGTATCCCCACCTAGTCATGTTGCATACTTACCTCTAGTGTACTCCCACACAATTATAAATTTGTCCTCTTTAGTACTGCAAAAGGGTGGAAAAAGAAAATGTTAGGATTACATGATAATAAAAGATAAAAACAAAAATGGCATGGGTCAAATGCCAATTATTCTTAATTCTTTCGATAAAGAAGAGGTTAAACATTGACAGTTTTAAAGCTTTCAAACTTGCTCTACTTCAAAAATGGCGTTGGAGGTTGCTTTCATCCCCAAACGCCCTTTGGGTTCAGTCCATCAAAGCTTATCAATGGTCAAGAAGGAGTTTCTAGACAAATGGGTGTAGCTTCAAGGGCATTTGGCGCTAACATTGTTGGAACCTGCCAATTTTCCCCCACTCGAAATGTATTATCTTTAATCTAACACTTTTCGTTTAAACATGAAGGTTATGTGGCACTCGTATACGATTTTGAGAAGATTGTTTGGAAGCAGACTCCCTCTTTTACAAGGTACAATCGCTTTATCATCCTGATCAAGACAAAGATTATCTTATCATTGACCGAATTAATAATGCAATGGTCTTGGAATTGTCTCGGAACCAATCTTGGAGGTTAGAAATCTTGCCTGATAATGTGACAATGTAAATGAGATCGGTCAACGTAAATATTGATGTCATGAAGATACTTAGTACTTGGAGTCTTGGTCCTAAATGTACTTTTCCCGTTAAGGATGTTGGTTAAAGGATTACCAAAATATCCTTCCCACTCTTTGCACATGCTACTAACATGGGATAAATCTATTTCCCCGGAAGGTCAATGTGTTTATGTGGAGGCTTTCCTTGACGACTCCCTCATAGGAATGAATCTCTCTTTCGCCGTGGAAGGATATTCCAGCCGATCCTCTTGTCCTTCCTTGCAATGCATGTTGAATCTGCTAATCATGTTCTTCTTTCTTCGAATGCGACATTGCTACCGATATGTAGAAGCTCGTTTTTAGATGGTGTGATATTCCTCTTTTACAAGCTTCTTCTTGGGATTCTTTCAATGATTGGATCATCTCTTGACATGCTTCTAAAGAGAAAAAACACAGGTCTATTGTTATTACAACTCGGTTCTTTTGTGGCTTTGGAGATACTGAATAAGGGCTCACGTACTCTCAACCGTTTGAGGAAAGGTGATCTATTCGATAATGTTCGTTCTCCTTCTTTCGTGGCTTCACAATAGGGACCAATGAAAGTTTATCTTGGAATGACAGGCTATGTATCCCCTTTCGATCACATGCATAATGGCAATGGTTTAGATCTGCTTTTGGTTTTTTCCTGAAGCTGGCGTTCAATTCGCTGGGTCGGCGTACCTGTACGCCAATGTTTTTTTTCGTGGCATCTTCGTTGGTTTGAGATGGTTCTTACCTTTTATCTTCTCTCAGACTTGTTTGGGGTTTTCAATCAACATCCATCCCGAAGTGAAAAAACACGTGGCACGGCCTCCCGTGATGGTGGGGTTTTTCTTATGCCGAAGTGAAAACCGATTCGTCACGGCCTCGTGTCAAAAGTTTTTTCATCCTTTTGATTCCCTACAGTTAAGTCTCAGGATATTACCATTTTTTGATGTTTATGTAATTCTTTTTGTTGACTCTATTGACTTTAAAGTTCAAGCGTCTTGTTATACTCTTTTTTATATATATTCCATCTTTGCCGTTCAAAAAAAAACAATGATATAAAATATAACATAACAGTGTACATGATTTTTTTCATTTTAGGCAAGTCCTTTCAGGATATATGAGAATAGGATTGTTTCCTTTCAACATGTTCTCTTAATCTTAATCTCTAGCTTATATTTCTCCATTTATAAACTTAACTAATAAAATTAAACAGACATAGCTCATATGATTAGGCACACGGATAATAAACATTTACCTTGTTTTGAAATGATTAGGCACATCTTTTGCAGACTTCGAGAACAGATAAAGCCATATGAAGGGCAAGAACGACTTTAAAACAAATGCGTGTTCAGTTTGAATCTGCTATACCAAACAAAAAGAGCAGTTAAACTGTTGCAATTTTAGAAACTACGTGTTGAGCAAATAGTATAAAGCTTATATGGAATAAGAAAACGAACCTTCGGGACAACAGTTCAACGGCATATTGTTTAGCAAGGAAGCAACATGACCAATATATGACAACACATTTTTGCTCAAAGAGAATGGAGAAAGCAATCATTTTTTTATTTTGAGGCTCAGATAAGTAGGCAATCGGATATGAGGATATAGCAGTCATGGCAGCAAACTTATAAGATTGCCTCGCCAAGATGCACATAATCCAAATTATTTTGAGGCTCAAATAAGTATGGAATCGGATATGAGGATATGGCCGTCATGGCTGCAAACTTGGAAGCTTGCCCCGCCAAGGTGCACATAATCTAAATTTTAATCGAACCCGCGTAGAGACGCTTAAATATTATCACCATAGCCTCTTAAAATCGTTATCATTATCTTGTTATAAAAATGCTTTAAAATGCCTTAAGCATATAAAAGGGCGGGTCGGACCAACGGTAGGATATAGAACCGCTTGGGACGGTTCATCGGTGACAGAAATTCTATTTTTCATTGTCGGCCTGAAACTCAGGCCACCTTTCCTGCGGATGCGTTCGTGGAGGTTGCTGAGGCGAGAGATTCTCGCACTTGACCATCCGTCCACCGTACGCAGCAGGAGCAAATTCAAGGGTGTTATCAGCCTCAACCAACACCACCAAAAATGCCATAAAGAATAAGTCTTAATTTTAATTAGAAACAAAACCATGCCATCTGGTAATTATGTGCCAAAAATGTGATAAAAAACACTGCTAAAAAGCGAGGCCGATTTTTTAAAACTTCAAAGGTGAAAAGTAGCATGTGATCTAACTTCCGAGAAAAAAAAGAATCAAAATATTTCACCCACCTGCATACCTCCCCCTAGCACCACCACCCGACCATGATATGATCTTCCAGGACTCAGAAAATGAATCAAAGATGAGTTTTCTAACTAATAGGAGCTCAAGAACAAAGAATAGAGACTCGAACTAGAAAGAAGGGATTTGTTATTGACAGATGAGTTTGTTACAAGGGATTTGATACAAGAAGAATGATTACGAAATAGCTAAATGTAAATGATAGAATGTTAATATATTTATACAGTGAACTAACAAGAATTGAAATGTAATCTTTGGCGGGAAAAGTAGTCAATATTTTGTTTCTTCAATTATTGACTTTCTTTGACTTTAATACCTTGACTTTCGTTGACCAATATAGGCTCATATCAATACTTCCTCCTTCAGAGATTGCTTGTCCACAAGCAATCCTTATGCATCCAAATCAAAGTCAGGGAACCTAATGGCTATGTCTTCATATAGCTCCCAAGTAACATTCCGGTGACCCGTTGACCCATTGCACTAGAACATAAACAGTAGTTGCATTACCCCTCTTAGCCATTCTTTTATCCAAAACAACAAAAGGTGCCATATCAATTAAGCCATTACAATCACATTGTGGTAACATAGCAGGGAATTGTGGGCTGTCTCCTTTAAATTTATTGAATTGGGAGTTGGGACACATGAAAAATTGGATGTATTTGAGAACTAGCAAATCCAGTTTGTATGCAACTTGACCAATTCTTGCAAGTATCTTAAAGGGTCCATAGTACTTAGGAGCCAATTCTTGCAAGTACTTTTGTTTCCTTTGAATTTTAAAATAACAATCTGCCCAATATGTTTAAAAAAATTATTCAAGAAGCAATTCGGAAGTTCGTTCTAGGCGACTCTTTAACCATTTTACTTGTTTTCTCATTAGCTAATTTTGTTACAATAATATTGTTTGTATGATATTCATTTCTTGATTTGCTTAATGACTTGAGTACTATTTTCAAAATTTATATCAAACATATGTACAACATAGTTTCTATACATGGCACATTATATATATTTGAAATGAGTAAAGGCTGTAAAGTGCAAAAATCATCCTTGTGGTTTCTCAAAAAACTGTCTCACGTTCCTCGTTAAAAATTTGCCTAAAACACATCCCTCCGTCAATGTTTTGAGGCACGATAAATCCCTTGGACTAACGGTGCAAATTTTTTTTCCGTTAAATACTAACGAAGGTCTAAAAGGAGGGTATAGTTGTTTTTTTGCTGCCACATGGATGTATAGTGAACCTTTACTTTAAAATTTTTATTTTTTTTAGTTTTTCTTTGTTTTTTAATTTTTTTAGTAAATTTTTTTAAATTTTAAAAAGTATGAAAAAATTAAGATTTTAAAACGGGCGAATTTTTTAAATTTTAAAAAAAAATTTAACTTATTATTCGTGAAAAAATTTAAATTTTCTTTCAAAAACTTTAAAAAAAAATATTTTTTTACATTATTATTCGTACCTTTTACTTTTTTTAAAAAAATTTAAAATTTTCTTTTTTAACTTTTGAAAAAAAAATTATTTATTTTCATAAGAAAACGTAGAAATGTATAAAACTATTTAAAAAAAATTTAAAAATTAATTTAATTTTTTATATATTTTAAAAAAAATCGAAGAAAAAAGAATTTTTTTTAAAATAATATTTTTTAAATTTTAAAAATATGAAATTTTTTTTTAAATTTTAAATTTTTTCACGAATAATAACGTAAATTTTTTTAAAATTTAAAAAGTATGAAAAAATTAAGATTTTAACACGGGCGAAAAAAAAATTCTAAAATTTTGTAGAAAATTTAATTTTTTTGACGAATAATCATATCAAAAAATATTTAAAAAAATAAAAAATAAAGAAAAACTAAAAAGAAAAATTAAAGTAAAGGTTCACCATACATCCCTGTGGCAGCAAAAAGACAACTATATCTTCCTTTTAGACTTTCGTTAGTATTTAACGGAAAAAAAATTTGCACCGTTAGTCCAAGGGATGTATCGTGCCTCAAAACATTGACGGAGGGATGTGTTTTGGGCAAATTTTTAACAAAGGACGTGAAACAATTTTTTAAAAAACCACATGGATGATTTTTGCACTTTACTCTTTTGAAATTAATGAGTTGAGTATTATTTTTTGGATTTGATTCGTATATGCATTCTTGCTACAGGGCACATTGCACTATTTGTTGGAATTTATATCAAGTTTCTGGAATAACATTTTAATGGGTGTTTGGGTATGGTTTTTTTTAACGACGGATTTATTAGAAACTAACAAGATGCTAGAAAAGAATTATAAGCAAAGTGTACAAGAATTTTTCATCAAAGTAACCAAATTTAGTTTAAAATTACAACGATTAAAATACCAATTAAAAAAATTGAACCAAGTCATGAAAAAAAGCTCCTTACGCGGATTCGTAGCACCAAAAAGCAACCAATTCCTGAAGCGCCAAATTAACCACCACTTCACATAACAAACACCTTCCAATATCTCTTTCAGCCGCTTAGAAATCCGAGAGGAATTAAGCCATAGAAGCCAATCACCATAAGAGGCTAAATCAATGTCCCCGAGCTCCCACCAATGCATAAGTATCATCCATAAATGACGAGCCATTGGACATGAAAAGAAGATATGGGAACCGGATTCGATAGAGGCATGACAAAGAGGGCAAACAATAGTCGAAATATCAATACCTTTAAGGGAAAGATTCAACCGAGTAGACAGCTTATCCAAACGAACTCTCCAAGCAAACACATTAATCTTAATGGGCATGACTTTAACCCACCTTGTGGCGACTTCCTCCTTTGGAAGTTTCGAATCATCAATAAGCTGACGAACAGATTTAACATAACACTCACCTGTAGCTTCTAACGATCAGACCCAACGGTCGAGGATATTTATCAATATTAGACTATCCATGCAGGATAAAAGAAAACCGAGTTGTTCATCCTCAGCACCACCTCTAGGAGGTCGACGAAAGTATTAACCATGAAAGCATGATTAAATTTTTCGACAACTGTTATATGTTTGTAGTTATCCAAAGTATAAAGTCTCGGGAATTTATGCTTTAATGCCAAATCATCTAACCAAAGATCCTTTCAAAATAAGGTGTTTAACCCGTTACCCACCTTTTTGTGAATTAAATCTAAAATATTAATGCATTTTGTGCGAAGAACAGTAACCTCACGAATAATGTCTAACCAAGGAGAGCGTTTAGACAAAGAACTTGGGGAATTAAGAGCACCGTCTTCACCATAAATAGCTTTTATGAATCTCGTCCATAGACAAGAACCATGAGAAAAAAATCGCCAAACCCATTTAAAGAGAAAAGCTCGATTAAGAGCATAAAAACTAGAAACTCTGAGACCACCGTATTTCTTAGAAGCTAAGACCTTGTTTCAACTAATCTAAGCCATTTAACTTTTCGACCCGTCCACTCCATTAAAAAAAGTTTCTTTTAATTGATTCCAAGAGCTTTAACACTCCCGAAGGAACTTTAATAATAGACATATGGTATAAAAGAATGGATGTTAGAACCAATGATTTAATTAAAGTAAGTCGACCACCTATTGAAAGGGTTTTAAGCTTCCATTTGGATAAGCGAGAGGACACTTTAGCAACCACGTCATCCCAAGATTTTATTCTAGACATCACACCTCCAACCTTAACTCCAAGATGAACAAAAGGAGTGGTAAAAATTGAACAACCCATAGTTGTGGTTGCTGCGTTGACTTCTTCTGGACGAGTGCCAATTCTTATAAGTTTACATTTATGAAAGTTTATTTTCAAACCCGAAGCCAAGTGGAAACACTTCAAGACGTTAACAATGGTGCACATATTCAAGGAGTCCCATTTACCAATGAAGATAGCATCATCCGCAAAGAAAATATGAGAAAGTGTCAACGAGCTATCAATAGGAATACCCGAGAACAAACCTGCATTTGTAACTTTAGAAAAAGACAAATGAAAACTTTCCATTATCAAGATAAATAGAAAGGGAGATAAAGGATCTCCTTGTTTCAAACCCTTGTGAAATTGGAATTCTGATGTAGGGCTTCCATTGACAAGAACCGATCTCATGGCGGAGTTGAGACAAACAAATATCCAACCACACCACTTATCACCAAAACCAAACATCTTTAAAATATCTTGTAAGTAATCCCACCGTATAGATTCGAATGCCTTTTCGAAATCGAATTTAAAGACCATAGCTTTAAACTTCTTATGCTTGCACCACGAAAGAAGTTCATTAAGAATAAATGGATCGTCAAGAATTTGGCGGTTGGAAACAAAAGCTTATTGGACGTCACTAATAAGACCCGAGATGACAAAGCTAAGTCTATTAGCTTAAATCTTGGCAATAATTCTAAAAAGGCTTCTAATTAAACTTATTGGACGATAATCTTTGACGGCTTTTGCATCATGAATTTTAGGGATTAAAGCAATGAAAGAAGAATTACATCCTGGGGGAAAAGTATGTGGAAACTAGAAGGGGGGTTGAATAGTTTACAGGTTCGTTTTACGTTTTAAAAGTTTGCTTTCAAAAAAGTTTAGATCCGAGTTATATATTTAACCAATCCACAATATGAACAAGCAATAACTATCTAAACTAAAACTAGATAACAACAATAATAATGTAAAGAAATAAGGAAAGGAACAACCAAACCAAGACACCAAGATTTTATAGTGGTTCGGCTACGAAGCACCTCTTCGCCCTACTCCACTCCCCGAGTATCCGACTCGAGATTTCACTATGTCAACAAGCTCCTTTTAGGCGGAGAAAACCGTTTACACGTCGCTTACGTTATTTTCCGACACTAAGCTAGATGTCGAGTCCTAATCTTAGCTAGAACTAATCTACCACTTCACAATCAATACACAATCACTAGATCTACACTATAGGATTTACACACTATCCGAATCACACAAATACACAAGATAATTACAATAGAGGTTTGATACTTAGAAGAAAAGAGGAGAGATCACTAATCAACACTTCGTTACTTAGCGAATACGAGTGTTCTTCTCTTGCACTTGAAAGAGAAGGGAGAGATGAGAAGAAGAGATTAGATCACTTGAAACAAGATCAAGAGATGTTAGTGATCAAGATATTTAGTGAGGAAAAGAAGGTTTTTAGAGAGAGAAAGAAGTGTGAGAAAATTCGTGCAAAGATGTCTGATTTTCAACAAGGGGTGGACCAGTATTTATAGACAAAAAAAGCCAACGGTAATTGGCGGCGGTCCCGGCGGTCCCATATATATAAGGGGCCGCCAGTAGACTCCGCTCCCTTTTTTGTCTTTTTGTGAGGAAGGTTGTATCTGGCATAGAAGCTTCCGTTTTGGGAGGAAAATTTAAATTTCAAATTTTAAGTTTTTAATAAAACTTTTCTTTTAATTAGAAAATATTTTGTATAATTAATTTTGTGAAAATATTTGTAAAAATGTAATGGATGAGAAAAAAAATATTTTCTTGATCACTAATCATGCTTAATGATTTGTTTGTTCATACCTTAAGTGATCACTAATCTTAGAAATGGAATTTTACAATTAATAATTTGCAAACGTTTAATTTTATTGTAAACGTTTTTACATTTTGTTATTATCAAAACGTTGAGAGGTCAAAAAATATAAATAACGTTTTTAGACATTATTTGTATTAACAATCTTTCCTTTTTTGATGATGACAAAATATAAACTCATTTTAAATAAAATTAAAGATGTTAAATTATTAAATGAGTTTTGTTCTATTTTTCCCCCTTTTTGTCGAATTCAAAAAGGATGATCGTCGAGTTGTTGTAGGAAGAAAGAAATCGACGATATCAAGACTCCCCCTTGATGTATGCTCCCGCTTGTTTGGGGCACCAAGGGATCGATCTTACGAAAATTGTTTTGCTACAAAACAAAGTTAGAAATACAAGTGCAAGACAAATATCTTTTAAAGCAACACATTATACTTAAGTCACCCAAAAGAGAATTTCATTCAACCATCAAGAAACTCATAGAATAGCAAAAGTTACTAATACATTCATGCAACATAAAGTAAAGCTAGAGCTAATACAAGATAATTAATCCATAACATACTACATGTTTCATGAGATAAAGTGAGATAATACTGCATAAGTCCTAAATGATTCATGATTGATAGATAATGACTTTTTGAGCAAAAAGGTTTAGGGTGACACGTTTATGAAAACATTTGAAGACATTTTAAGGCGGAGGTGAAAAGTGTGAGATGATTGCGATAGTGAAAAGATACTCAAGATGAGCAAACATAATGTTCATCTCATCTCTTAAGGTTAAGAAAAGAGTTCGGTTATAAAAGCAACATATGCAATTTGACCCATGGTAGTCATGGTAATTGTAGTAAAGAGGGTGATCCATGATAGGTGGTTGAGGTTGTGGTGGAGATGGTGGTGGCGAAGTGTCATAAATGTGATCAAGAGGAGTGATTGGTGACAAAGAGAGTGTGATATCCAAGGAAGGATGACTTTGAAGTGGTTGAGGATTTAGAGGTCTAGGAGGAACATCCAAAATGTTGTCAAGCAAAAGGTGGGAGTAGTCCTAGTTGGTGGAGAAGAAGGTGGTGAGGGAGGAAGACCATGACTTTGTCTCCAAGGTTCGAGAATGTCCCTTTGGTATTTTCGTGAGTAGTCACGAGGGGATTTGCTAGAGGGTGACAATGAGAAACTGAGGAGTGATTCTTAATAACTTAGCCTATATATATATATATATATAACTAGTATCAAAATATCAATTAATAAGAGAGAGTAAGTATTCCGTAAGGCTTCTAGAAGATTACTTTTATCCAAAGTAAAATCCAAAACCTTCCCGGGTCGTTTTCCGACGTGGCGTGAATTGAGAATCGTGATTAAGTTCGTGATCGCGTGATTGAATGATTCAATGATTTTTTGATTCTATTTCTACAATTAATATGCAATAACAAATAAAAGCAAGCTAAAAACGAAAGCAATTAAAGTTAAAACACGAAAAACGATAACGAGATCAAAACCCGAGCTTTAAAAAGCTAAACTCCAATTTTAACCCTGAACAACATGCAAATTTAATTTGTAAATGTCCTAAATGATAAATAAAATTTTAGAAAAAAGAATTATATTTTTTGACTTTTATATTTTTTATTATGAATTAAAAACACTTTTAATCTAAAAAATGCATTAAAAATACTAAACTAATTAAGAAAATTCTAAAAAATTCAGGGAAAGTGCTTAAGACAATACTAATCCTATGAAAAATATAAATGGAACTACCAACTTAATGGAATAAGCTAGAAATAATCCTAAAAGGTGGCTTATAGCATAAACTGTAAACATATTAAATGTTGCAATCTTAAAACGAAAAAGAACCAAATGGTCGAGTGGAAAGTGGAGGATGCGTGTTATAAGGATTGGGTGTGTGAAGTGTGAAGGTCACAAGTTCGAGACCCTTGGTGACATCTCTTTTTATAAACATTATTTTTTTTGGTTTTCTTTTTTAAAAAGTTATAAAATAAGCAAAAATGGAAAACTTAAAAAAAGGAACTTTTTATAAAACTTGAAATAAGCCCCCCCCCCCCCCCAAGGAAAAAAAGCAAACTAACGAGTGACAGATTGACCTTTTAAAACTTGATTTTAAACAACAAACTATTTTTTTGAACTTTTTAGACTAAATAGCAATTAAGTAAAGTATATAAGCGAAACATACTAACACATACTCCTAACCAAGCTACAAGGCCTACAAATAAGCTAAGTAAAAATAGGCAGAAAGCAATAAGGACATTAAGATAGTTAAAAACTTAAGGGCAATTTGTACTAAACTCAATTTGCAAATAAGCTTCTAAAAGCTTAACATAAGGTCAAATAAGCTACAAGAATCTTAAAACATACCTAATAAGAAAACCCAAACACACAATAAGTAAATCCAATAAGCCATAAGCTCAAAAATATTTTTTTTTAACTAAAACTGATAACCAAACAATCAACTTAAGTAGCACATTTTGAGTTACTTTTTTTAAAGGCTAGTTTAAGCAATCCATCAAAGGGTCTAAAAGCTAAAAACAGATAAAGTCACTACTACAAGCTATAAGAAAAAGCAAAAAATAAGCACTTTGAATAACCAACAAGCTTGAAAAAGGCTTATGAAAAAGGGTTGTTTACCTAAAATCCTATCTTTTTGGTTTTTTCAAGTGTTTATAAAAGCTAAAATGGCAAAGTGCAGCCCTAAATTAAGCTATTAAATAAGAACTTTTAAAAAAAAACAAAAATAAGCTCAAACCAGATTGAGTTTGACTCCTAATGAACTTATACTATTAATTTTAGATCCTAAAACAAACTTACTCTATCCTACAATGGCTATTGAAAATTGATTTTTTAAACTTAAAACTTGAACTAAAACTTTGACAGATTTAATGCTAAAACTAAAATGGCAAATGCACACTTATAACAACCATATTCTATTGTATTTTAAGCTAAAAACAAGCAAGAAAATGACACCCTAATGCCATAAATCAAGATCTAACTAATAAGCATCATATAAATCTAAATTACCACAATTCAAACCATGTATACAGATTTGTAAACTTTAAAAACTTAAACAAACTAACTTTTAAACTTAATTTGAGCTATCAAAATAAACTAAAAGGTCAAGAACACTCAAGCAGTATTAACATGAGTTAATACTGCTTGTGCCAAGAAACTATTAGGACTTATCCTGCCAAAAATTACCATGGAAACCGCCCTTTGTGTACAAGATGCACCTTGCATCACACAGGAGTTTGCACTATCAAGTGTCGAAATTGCAACAAGGTGGGTCATCTGACTAGGAACTGCAGAAGCAAAGGACCAGCCACGGGAAGCAACCTGCTATCAGTGTCTGTAACTTGTCATGCCTGTGGAGAGAAAGGGCATTACAAAAGTCAGTGCTCAAAAATAAACAACAGTACTTTTCACGTTTCTAAGAAAAACTTATGTGACGAATCCCTCATCATTCCAAAGAAAGAAATTTGGCTTGATGATAAACTTAACTATATGGAAGAATCAGTGGAGATTATGGATCGAGAAATCAAGCAACTAAGACGAAGATGCATCCCTATAGTCAAAGTAAGATGGAACTCTGAATTTACATGGGAACGTGAAGATCAAATTCGTGCTAAATATCCACATCTATTTTCCAACATCACTCAATCTCTCAACTAAATCTCGAGACATGTACCATAAGTATCAACTCTTTTTCATATGTAAAGTTCGTATATCCATAAAATAAAAGTAATAATTCTGTTACATCTTGTTATCTGGTGATATCAAAACTCGACATTGTTTGTCAATTCTATCATACTCTCCTCATACCTTTGCAACATAAATTTTCATCCTCGATTATATAAACGTCAGTACAATTAACATCTCAATATTATCTAACCATTCATGATCATATCATTTTCTACACATTACCATATCATGTTTTTATGCTTAGGTAAGACGATTTATGATCATCTTATTGAAATGAATTAGAATGCTTCTTCATTTGAATAAGGAAATTATAAATCCCTGAACTATGAATTTATAAATTCTCAGTTACAAGGAGTTGAACGCTTCTTTTTGTAAGTGACAAATTATAAATAAGTAGGCTTAAGTATATAACATACGTACAAACAAGTTTCTTTCAATCCGTTTGTACAAACAATCCCTTAATCATTATCATTATTACCTTCATTACCTTCATCATCTGTTCATTTCAAAATCTGTATCTCACATGATTAGCAACTCTCTTACAAATTCATAATCATTCTTTGACATCACTCATTCCATGATCTTCGTATTCTAAAAATTCTCTGTTATATTCTGCAACGTAATAACAAGGAAACACACAAGAATCTATACAATGTCAAATGATTTCAATACCACTAGGTATGAAAATTTTGACAAAGACTTGTGATAGCATTCTTATTCGATGTTGACTTTTAAAGGTTAATGAATAACGATTCTTTACGATCACAGTAGCGCAGCAGAAGCATGGTAGGCCCATAACCCACAGGTTTCGTAAATCGAAGTATTTCATCACCCATATTCTATCAGGATCTGGAGAAATTCTATTGGCTGTCATCAAAGAGGAGTGATCTCGAAAATAAGTAGACGTGTGAAAAGAGGTAATTATAATTATGGTGCGCAACATAATTATAAATGCATCACACACGTAGACTTGTGACCTTGATTAACCTAACATAAAAATTAAATTCATACCCAGTACCTATCTCTAAACAATACCACTATAACTTTCAATTAAATCTCGGGACGAGATTTCTTTAAGGGGTGGAGACTATAACAACCCAAGAATCTTCATCAAATACAAAACCTATTTTACTATAATCACAATTATACGGGAAATTTTTCGCTTTATTACATTACTTATATATCTCAGTATGTCATAACTAAAGTAGACAAGCTCACGCAACCTATCTATGGCAATCCTGTCTTCATATATGTCAAGAATATATCATAACATGTCAAGTCAATATCATAATATCATTATTACAAAGTACATTATTCCTATAATGTACCATTCACAACGTTATAACAAAACGGGCTTTAAACCATTATCGAATGCCTCTAAACCTTAATTTCATGAAGAGTAAACATCTAAAGTAAATGTACAAGATACTAAAGCATATGTACAAGTAATATAACATCTCATTTGAAATATAAACTCCCTCCAAGTCAAAGTATAAGTCCTTAAAAGCTCAATGTACAAGTCATTAAGCATGATCTCCAAAATAGCTGTTTTACCTCCGTTTTTATTCTAATTTCTTCACCATCACTTTTGTACAAGCTACTACACTCAATATACAATATATAAACCCTAAATATTCTATTCATAAGCTTTCATACATCTTTTTATACTCAAAACCCTAATTCAAAACTCTAAACCTTAAAACCGAGCTAGTTTCTAAACCATAACTCGTTTCTTCGTTTTTATCCATTGTAAACCTAAAACAATACTTAAATAAGTTATAATAACATAAATTACAACATTCTCAATCATAATCCATTATCATTTCATCATTCTACTTCAATTATACAAGAAACAAATCCAAAAAACCCTAATTGTGCCCTAATTGTAATTTTGACCCGTTTACTCATTTTCTACCCGTTTTAACCCAAACCACCGCTCAAATTTTGATTATAATCCTTAATATAAGCCTTAGGATCAGTAACCTATCATTCTTAATCAAATGTACATGAAATACAAGCAAGCAAACTCAATCTAAGCCCTAATGAGCCCTAATGGAACCCGTGAACCCTTTTCTTGCAAAATGACCCATTTTAAAACTTTATATTGCAATCAAGCACCTCCATGACACACCTCCTTCATGTGCTAGCTGCTTACAAGTACCTAAAGCCTTTCCTTAGTCACCAAGGCTCCAAAATATCTCTTTGTTTCCTTCCTTTACACATGGCACCACAAGAAACTTCCACCATCATCAAAGCTAGTTTCTAGACCTCAAGACTCATCATGTAGCTTCAACACATCAACCCCTAGCTGTTACACACGTCCCATAACATAACCATAAGCTATCTTAGCCTCTTTGATGATTTTGACTATAAATAGGATTTCAAATCCTTCATTACTACTCGCACCACATCTCTTCTTTCTCAAACCCATAAGGCAGCAATCCTTTACTCCCATATGATCCTAGGATCATTAAAGAAGTTCAAGAAGCAAATCCCTAAAGAATTTAAGCCCCAGAGTGAAGATACAAGGCGTACGAGTGGAAATACTACCCGAAACGACCCGTTTCCACCATTTTTGCTCCATGAAGCTCAAACCCAGGTTCTAGATATTCTAATTCTGCTCCTACACACTTATAATGTTCATATAATCCTAAATATACTCTTTTTAAAGTTTCATAACTCAATTCATGCTCATTTTCCATTTTGATCCAAAACCGTACACCCGAAACCCTAATTTCGCGTTTTTCTTAAAACTAAATGTTATAATAATTAAATATTGTTATAATCTATCCTAGCATGCTTAAATAATGTTAAAATAACCACTTTATTGATTAATGAAGGAATTTGAACTTAAAACCCGCGCGTTTACGTTTTAAAACCCTAATTTGACCCGTTTTGCTTCTTAGCTTAACGACCTGTTATTTTAAACTTGCGTTGCGTTAAATCTTTATGTTTTGTAATTATAATCCATGCAAGGGGTATATATCGTAACTTTCTAAAACTTATAACTAAAGGGGCTGAATATGTCATTTTATCAAAGTTATAACTATAGGGGTCTATTATGTCACTTTTCAAAGTCCAAGGTTTACTTGGTATATCTTACAAAGTTGAAGGACCAAAGTCGTAAAAATGCAAACCCCAGGGGTCTACTTGCAATTTTCCAAACCCTAGGGTCTAAAATGTAACATTTTGAAAAAGTATAAAATCATGTTTAAAACCTTACCAGACATAACTTTAATTAATGCTTCTCGTGCTTAACATTTCCAGATATTGAATAAAACGCTTAAAACCGATCATCCGGAAGCTATATTGTACCACAATACTAGGGAGCTTCATATTAAGAGGTTTCATCTTGGTATTACGTTCTGACTGAGTTGTTGGGTTTACGATTTAAAGTGCCCTAGCTCCTCAAACGTTTACTGAATGACTTCTGAATTATGATGGCCCGAACAGTGATACAATAATTCCAAACTCTTCAATCAAACTCATAACTCTTAAACCAAAGTTCTAAAGTACAATCTTCCTAAGACTTGACATATTCTACTCAGGTTGTGTGACGTGGCTATTTACTATCATTTTACTATATCAACCTTCCCTGGTTAAGATTGTGATAAGGTCGTCAGCTTTCATTTCAGAATATTTATTACATCTACCTACCAGGTGAGTTCATAGCCTCGCTTTTCAATCTTTTGAATGTTTTATAAACCCGCGAGGGGGATACATGCTTGTTACAAACTCTTTTACATACTCTGCGTTATCTTATAAAAATGTGATAACTTTTTCAAGGCTTATGAATTCAAAACCCCATAGTTTCAATCTTTTGAACACTTTATAAAACTTGTTTACCTGATATAAAACCATGAATGCAAGTGTTTTCTAAATGTTTGCGATTCAGAAATATTATGGCCTAAGTAGCTCCAAGTGCCCATTATTTCCATATCATGAAATCATTATTAGTGTTACTTGCATTCAGGGGGGGGGGGATAATAGGGGGGGAAAAACGCGAATATTGTGAATAGATCTATTGGGGGTGACGGCTCCCGTTGGTATACCCATGCTTGGGGTAGCCAAACGCACTATATTTGTCCTAATAGATGACCTTGGCAAGTTACCTTTTCCATGGGGATATCTGTCCCTAACCAATATCACTACGGTGATTTCCCTGTTAATGTATTGATGTCATGAGCTTAGGTACAATAATAATGTTACCCTGATTTTCCATGATAATTGTATTCGTTGCAATTATTACCATTATAGTAACTTGCATTCAACCATATAATATTCAACTGTTTTCCATGATAATATTGTTCTTTATAATAATACTGATCTCCATGATAATTATCCTAGTAATGCCAATATTTCCATTAAAACTTGTATTCAACTATTACATTTCAAACCTATGAATTTCACTTAACCTTTGTATTGACCCTTTTTATGCATGTTTATCTCAGGTAATTGAGCAACTTATGGCATGGAGTGGCATGGACATGAAGATGGCTATAACTTGTTATCATTTACATTTTATGTTTTTAGATTTTGGGAACTGCCTTTGTAAAACTCTGATTTGAAATGAATGATAATATATCTTTTGAATAAACGTCTCTTTTGGGTCGTTTTCTATGATTATGATTGTTGTATCCATGAAGTAATACCCAGATTAGCTTCCGCTGCTATATTGTAAAAATGGGGGTGTTACAACTAAGTAGTTAGTACTGCTAGTTATATTAGTTTGTACTGCCAGTACAAATGTTAGTACTATGAGTATAGTTAGTAATGTTAGTTAATAGTTAGTGCTATTAGTATTATATAGTTAGTATTGCTAAAGTGATATGCATGAGATATATTAGGAATAAATATGCATTATCATTGTACGCGTTTTGTAAGCCCATTAGGGATTTCCTTAGTGTATAAAAGGAACCTGACGTCATAGTTAGATCTATCAACTCATAGTTAGTTATTCTGTAACCTTAGCAGAATATTTGCAATCAATATATTCAAGTTTAGTATTCATTGTTCTTCTTACTATTGCAAGTTAGATTCCGCATAACTTGTAGTATTCACAATCATAGTTTCTCTTATAGTTAGTTTGGATTTATCCAGGTTAACTAAGCTTTAACAGGCTAAAGAAGATCTGTTTATTGGGACTTCTCAATTATTAGTGTGCTTGTGATGAATAGAGGCATGTTATTGTATGATTATTAGAGAAAAAGTTAATACTGTCAGACAAACTTAGTACTGCTAGGCAAAAAGTTAATACTGCTAGGTTACCATTTGTACTGTTTGGCAGAGAAATCAGTTATCAATAATTAGATATAACCGTTGAGATACTTCTGCCACGTATTTTGCTTATAGGTTACTTCAATTGGATAATTCGTGATACTTCTCTAACTTATAAGATTTCTTCAAGTTAAAATCACTATTTATGCAGTCGATCATATCAAAACCCTTAAGTGTCATCTATATTATCTCAATTGCTCTTGTCAAAATCTCATACTCTCATAATCGACCAAACCCCAGAACCATAATCAAGTTTTACTCTTCTCATCAATCTTTAATTGCAAACTTGCAACTATGTGACAAGCACAATATGGTTGCTTTCTTAACAAAGCCTCAAGGAAGTGAGGGCTTTTATTAAATAGTGGACTTTCTAAATGCTAGCCACATCAGGTATGCTTTAACTAAAACTCTAACTATTTATGTTTCTCTTATCAATCAGTTCTGGTGCACTGCTGGTGCTAGAACACTTAACAATGGAGAAATAGAGTTAATTGCAACAGTTGATGGTCTAGAAAAGACTATTACTGAAGCATCTGTCAGGAGACATCTCAAATTGGCAGATGCTGATGGTATTAGTACTTTACCAACAACTAAAATTTTTGAACAACTTGCTTTGATGGGGTATGTGACAGATTCTGATAAACTAACTTTTCAAAAAGGTCATTTTCCCCCCACAATGGAGATTTTTGATCCATACCATCCTTCATTGTCTAAGCCCAAAGAAAACTTCTTGGGAACAGTTTAGTAGTAACATAGCAACTGCTATAATTTGTCTGGCCACTAACAGAATGTTTAATTTTTCTAAACTAATTTTTGATGGTATGGTGAAAAACTTGGAGAATAAAAATAAATTTTTTATGTATCCAAGATTTTTACAATTGTTTTTTAACAAAGACAGTAGACTCAACACCTCTCATAAGAGACTTTATATTGCTCGTGTTCTAACACAAAAAAATTTTAGCAATATGAAGAGGGGATCTATGGGTTTTTCTAGGGAGGAAACAACATTGTTTCCAACAATGCTTGTTCATAAGCAATTATCTCAGGGTGAAGGTCCAACAAGCCCAGTTGGGACCCAACACACACCTACTGTTATTGAAACAACTCCACGACTACAAAATATATCCATCATCTATAAGTAAACCAAGACCAGATCAAGAAGAATGGGCATTAGGATACCTCAGTCTAATGTCTTATCATATGTTGCAGATGAGGCCATCACTAAGGAGATGCATGATGGATTGGGGAGGGCTACCACTACTTCTTCTAGCTTAGAAGTAGAGCAGGGTAGTGGTAACATATCTAAGACCCAAACCAAAGCAACACCATCTAGCCCAAGTTCTTCAAGAACTAGCTCAGAAGGTGGTCCCTGGTGCCAGTTTACCATGGGGGTAGTCCTGTTCAGGTTAGGCCTGAAAGGCTATCTAACTTACCCAATGAACCACCACTCGGAGAAGGTAACATATCTCAAAGTGGGGAGGGTAGTATGCAACTTTTGGAATTGATGGAAATATGTACAAAACTATCAGATAAGGTTACAACATTGGAGGATGAACTCAGAAGCACTAAAGTTGTCTATAACAAGTCCCTTATCACTCTCACTAAAAGAGTAAAGAAATTAGAGAACAAGCTCAAGCTCAAAAGAAGAAGTACATCTGTTAACTCCTCAAAAGATAAATAAGCGAGTTTAGATATTGAGGATCCTTCCAAACAGGGGAGGATGATTGGAGAAATTAATCAAGATAAGAATGTAAACTTGGTCAAAAGCATTAAGCAAGGGGAGGCACATGAGACAGATAAGCATAGAATGGAGAGTGATGTAGATTTTAGTACTGCTTGTCCTCAAAATGATGATGATGAACTAACTCTTGCTGAAACATTGGTAAATATCAAAAGGAGTGTAGAAAAAGATAAAGGAAAAGCTATTATGCAAGATTCTGAGCCTATAAAAAAAATCAAGAAGAGGGAGATGATACAGATAGGACATGATGAAGAATTAGCTCAGAAGCTATATGCTAAAGAATTAGCAAAGAGTACAACAAGACAAGAACAAGAGAAGTATGATTTTGAAAAAGCTTTGGAATTGCAAAAGCAGCTAGATGAAAGAGAAGAGGTTGCATCTAAATCAAGTCAAGTTCATGATATTGATTAGAGTGATCCTGCTGTGATAAGATATCATACACTTCAGAATAGATCTTTCTTTGTAGCTGAAGTAGGGAAGAACATGTGTATGTATTTGAAGAATCAGGGAGGATACAAGCTGAGTCATTTCAAAGGAATGAAATATGAAGACATTAGACCTATATTTGAAAGAGTATGGGATCAGAATCAAGCTTTTGTACCTAAGGATTCTGAGATTGAAAAAGAGGTTAAGAAGAGATCAGGTTTTATTCAAAAGCAATCTACTAAAGAAGAAAAGGAAAAGAAAAAGGATGAAGAGTCTTCAAAACAAGTTGAAGAAGAGACAGTTCAGAAAGAAGATGTTATACCTGAACAAGTTGTGAAAGAAAGCTCTAGGAAAGCTGAAGGAAGATTGAAAAGAAAGGCTTCAAAACCTAGAGAGGACAAGGACAAAAGACAGAAGAAGCAGGATGATCCAGAAAAACTTATGGAGTATGTAGAAGTTATTTCTGATTCTGAAGAAGTAATTAGTGTGACTCCATTGGCTGTTAAATCCCCAATAGTTGGTTGGAAATCGTATTGCAAAGAAGATGTGGGATATTATGAGATACACAGGGCAGATGGAAGTTACAAGACTTATATATTCTTTAGTCAGATGCTGAATGATTTTGATAGAGAAGATTTGATTGTGTTGTATAGACTGTTTAATGAGAAGTATGCATCTACAAGACCAGGTTTTGATGATCTAATGCTCTGGGGAGACATGAAGGTTATGTTTGAACCAAATAGTGATGATGCAGTTTGGAAAAATCATAACAGTCAAGAGTTGATAGAATGGAAACTCTATGATTCTTGTGGAGTTCACTCATTGATGCTAGGAGAAGTAAGCATTCATATGCTAGTTGAGAAAAAGTATCCACTTCCACAAGATACACTTACAAGAATGCTTCGATGGAAACTTCATGTGAATTATAATGTCACTGAAATGGCATATGAGCTTTTAAGGTTTATCAGGTCTCAACTTAATCAATGAAGATAGTGTGTTTGGAAGCATCCTCAGCAGAATAAGCTAGAAGATTTAATTCAGAAGAAACTTGAGATTTGAGGGTAAATCACAAGTTTAGGGGAGGATTGTTGGGAATAAATCTTCACAAGAGGTTAGTACTGCTCAGATTATAACTAACAGTATTAACTGAGTTAGTACTGCTAGCACAAATTTAGTACTGCCAGTGTTAGTTTGTACTGCCAGAGAAGATTAATACTGCTAAAGGAAGTCAGAGATGCCAGAAGATAAGGATTACTTGGAGATGAAGATTAGAAGATAATTATAGAATAGATTGTATCAGAATATTCTATAAGTTTATGTTTATCTTTAGTATATGTTGTAAGCCGACTAGGACTCCTTAGTCTATAAAAGGAGGCTCTAGGGCATTAGTTGATATACAAGTTTTCATAGTTGTCAAGTCGATTTAAAAAGCTTCAAGGTTGTAAACCCTAGTACTAGTGAAGAGTACTCGTATTATTGATCTAATAATATTGGAGCGTTTGGTTATATCTTTGTTCATTCACAATTACTGTTTTATTCATAATACTTCTAGATATTAAGGTGTAGATTCCGCATACACTTTAGTATACATACAAAGTTTCTACAACAAGTTATTTTGGATTTATCCAAGGTAATTTAACCTTAGACAAGCTAAGGAATCGATCAAGGATTGGGATCAACAAGTGGTATCAGAGCATAATCATTCAAACATACATATATTTAATAAGATAAGAAATCCTTTTGGCCTATAATTCTCAACATATCAAATGCATTAAGATAGGTTTGTGGTTGATAACAATAACAATAAACTCTCCTAATCAAGTTCGTTATACATAAGATTAGGCGTTAAACATTTTCATACTTAAGTTGATAAAGGTTTTATTAATCAATTCTCACAAGATAATTACCAGATTATTCATAGATAAATAACAAGAAATCATATCAAATAGATAGAGCCTTTCAACCTATTTCTATCACAAAGATATATCAAACTATTAACAAGTATCCAAATATTCCAACATTGAATATATCATCATTATAATCTAAAGCATAGTCAAATAGTATGTTTACATCATAAATATCCTACATAGCTTAAACAAGCATCAAACGAATACTCTATAGTAACAAAATACATAACAAACTTCATGAATTCAGTAAACATCATATTAAGAAAAGTAATAAGATTTATACCAATTTCAACAAGCGAATGATAGTGTTTACAAGAGTTTTCCCAAACAAAAACTATATATATAACAACCCGTAATTTTCCAGTATTTCATCAATGTAATATCTACTTACTATGTTAAGTACTACTTTTTTACGATAATAAATTTTTTGTTTCATTCTATTCCATTACGTATCATAATTTACATTTCTACAGTTAACGAGCTCACGCAACCTACCTATGTCAATCCTATCTACATATATGATAAGCAAACATCATAACATATCAAGTCAATATCTTAATATCATTTTTACAAAGTACATAACTCATATAATGTACCATTTGCAATGTTATATCAAGTCAGGCTTTAAACCGTTATCGTATACCTCTAAACCCAAATTCCATGAAAGGTTAATATCTAAAGTGAATGTACAAGTTACTAAAGCATATGTACAAGTAATATAACATCTCATTTGAAATATAAACTCCCTCCAAGTCAAAGTACAAGTCTTTAAAAACACAATGTACAAGTCATTAAGCATGACATCCAAAATAGCCGTTTTACCTCCGTTTTCATTCTAGTTTCTTCACCACCACTTTTGTACAAGCTACTACACTCAATATACAATGTATAAACCCTAATTATTCTACTCATAAGCTCTTACACATATTTTTACACTCAAAACCCTAATTTAAAACCCTAAACCCTAAAACCGAGCTAGTTTCTAAACCATGACCCGTTTCTTTGTTTTTATCCATTATAAACCTAAACCAATACTCAAATAAGTTGTAATAACATAAATTACAACTTTAAAAATCACATTCCATTGTCATTTCACCATTTTAGCGACAATGTACAAGAATTAAATCTAGAAAACCCTAATTGAACCCTAATTTGAACTTTTGACCTGTTTACCCATTTTCGCCTATTTTAAACCCAAACCACATATCAAATCTTGTTATTAACTCTTAATATAAGTATTTTAATCATTAATCCATCGTTATTAAACAAGTATACACGAAATGCAAGCTTAAAAACCCTAATAATCCCTAATGAACCCGCGACCCCCATTTTTGCATTTTGACCCATTTTTAAACTTCTCTTGCAAACAAGCTCCTCAATGACAAGCACCTCACTCTCTAAAGAAGCTTACCATGTTGCTATAACCATTCCTTGGCCCTAAATGAAGCCACATACCCTCCTTTTGGCTCCAAGTCTTGCCGCGGCTAAGAACCACCCAAAACCACTTCCACCTCACCTATTCTACCACCATAGACCACTACATCACCTCCATAGCTTCTCCACATAATCCTCTAGCTGGTACATATGTCCTAACTTTGAGCTCTAAGTCTCCTTGGCCACCAAGGTACTATTCGACTATAAATAGGGCTCATAACCCTTCATTCTAACTCATCCCCCACTTCTTCTTTCTATAACCCATAATAGCAGAAACTCTTTGCTCAAGAAGGTCCTAAGAAGTCTCAATATCAGAAGTGAAGCAAAATAAACCAAGAAAAGAAGCCCCAGAGTCGTTATTCTAGGCGTACGAAGCTAAAAGTCCCAATTTCAACCCGTTTCCAAGCTATAATCTCAAAACCAGGTTCCATAAGCTTACAATCTATTTTCATACCCTTATAATGTTCATATGATCATGCTTAAACTCTTGTTAAAAGCTTTGAACTCAAAAACATATGTGTTTTACCTTTTTGATCCAAACCTAGCTTATGAAACCCTAATTTCATGTTTTTACTTAATCTATAAGCTAAACTTGTAAACTATTGTTATAATCTATTCTAATAAGCTTATCTAACATTATAATAAGTACTTTATTAAGTTTTGAAAGAATTTGAGCTTAAAACCCGCGCGTTTTCATTTTGAAACCCTAATTTGACCCGTTTCAATTTCTAGCTTAACGAATCATTATTTTGAACTTTTGTTATGTTAAATCTTCATATTTTAGCTTATATTAATAAGCTATAACCTGTAAATTACTTTTCATATTTGAAAAATATCATTATTATGGATTTTAGACTAAAAACGATACATTTTTCATGCAAAAGGGTATATATCGTAACTTTCTGAAACTTATAACTAAAAGGACTAAAAATGTCATTTTATCAAATTTATAACTATAAGGGTCTATTATGTCACTTTCCAAAGTGCAAGGTTTACTTTGTACATCTTTTAAACTAGAAGGACCAAACTCGTAAAAGTGCAAACTCCAAGGGTATATTTTGCCATTTTTCATTCTTAAGGGTCTAAAATGTAACATTTTGAAAAAGTATAAAAATATGTTCAAAACATTATAAGACATAACTTTAATTAACGCTTGACGTGCTTAACATTTCCAGTTATTGAGCAAAACGTTTAAAACCGATTATGTTATAACTATTATATAATTCATCATCGATGTGCTTTATAAATTCTGTCCCGAATCTATATCGTACCACAATACTAGGGAGCTTCATATTAAGGGGTTTCATCTTGGTATTACGTTCTGACTGAGTTGTTGGGTTTACGATTTAAAGTGCCTTAGCTCATCAAACGTTTACTGAATGACCTCTGAATTATGATCCGAACGGTGATACAATAATTCCAAACTCTCCAATCAAACTCATAACAATATTAAACTATTAAAACCAAAGTTCTAGATTACAATCTTCCTAAGACTCAACATATTATCTCAGGTTGCGTGACATGGCTGTTTACTATCATTTTGCTATATCAACATGCTTGTTTACAAACTCTTTTACATACTCATTTATTTTATAACAATGTGATTACTTTTCAAAGACTTAGTGAAGTTCATAACCTCGCCTTTACTTATTTACATGTTTTATAAACCCGCGAGGGGGATACATGCTTGTTACAAACTCTTTTACATACATTCTTATTTATGTTATATAACAATGTGATTACGTTTAAAATGACTTAGTAAAGCTCATACCTCGCCTTTAACTTTTTTACATGTTTTATAAACCGCTGAGGGGGGATACATCTTGTTACAACTCTTTTACATACTCGTTTTTCTTTTAACATTGTGATTATTTTCAATGACTTATAATATGTTAAACATGAATACCAGTGTTTTTCTAAAATATATCTAGTTTATGTATGCTATCCAGAATATATTATTGCATAAGTAGCTGCCAAGTGCTGACTTATTTCCATATCATGACTTCATTAATTACTTGCACTGCGAATCGTGAACGCGAATATTGTGGATAGATCTATTAGGGTTGACGGCTCCCATTGGTACACCCATTCATAGGGTAGCCAAACGCATTATATTTGACTTAATAAGTAACCTTGGCAAGTTACCTTTCCACAGGGACATTTGTTCCCCAACCAATGTCACTATGGTTATGTCCATGTTAACGTATTAGTTTCATGAGCTTAAGTGCAATAATAATGTTACCATTTTTCCATGATAATTGTATTCGTTGCAATTATTACCAATAACGGGTGTATAACAACGTAACCCACTTACCATTAAACTTGATTCAATGGTGCTCATTGATAATATTGTTTTCCATAAATGTTTTTCATGATAATTGTACCTGTAAAGCAAATATTTCCATTACTACTAAACTTGTATTCAACTATTACATTTCAAACCTATAAATTTCACTCAAACTTTGTGTTGACCCTTTTTATGCATGTTTATCTCAGGTAATTGAGAAACTTATGGCATGGAGTGGCATGGGCTTGAAGATGGCTAAAACTTGTTATCATTTACATTTTATGTTTCTAGATTTTGGGACCTACCTTTGTAAAACTCTGATTTTAAATGAATGATAACGTATCTTTTAAAAACGTTTCTTTTGAGTCGTTTTCTATGATTGTTGTTGGGATCTCAGATTTGATGATTACAAAATTACATATGCATAAATGAAGACGAATGAAACAACAAGGGATTAAAAGCTGGAAGATTTCCATGAAGATAGGCATTGAAAAGTCAAAGAATATCAGAGATAAAGGAAGGTTTTATATTAGTTTTATATTAGGCTTCTATATATAATTTTTTTTTATTTTTTTTTTTTAAGCCCCCTTTCCTTTGTAAGCCTTAATATCCCTCTATATAAAGGGTATTAGGGTGAATAGTTTTATATCCATCATAGTTAGATATCTCCAATGAGAGTCTAATAGTTAGCTTATTAGTTTGTGTAATAGTTAGTTATATAGATAGCATAGTCGACTGATTAATGTCAAATAGTTTATAGTTTATTAGTATGAATAAGAAAACTTGTGTATACATTGATGTTTTATTTGTATTCGCTGTGCTTTAATCATTCAATGTTATTATATTCTAGTTGGGCAAAACGAGCTATGAGGCCTACAATTAGGTTTTAACAATGGAGTTATCTGTGAGGTTGCTCTTGATATCTGGTAGTAAGGTTTTTAGGTGTGTCTATTCTTGAACTAAATGGTTAGTGTTTCTGGATATTTGGTAATGGTGATTTGGTGTGGAAACTAGGGTTTTCTACAAACCTAGTTCTGATTAAGAAGTGAGTTCAGATAGAAGACAGAAATTAATTGATTTTGAGATAATGCTATACGTGTCTAATAAAACCTCTAAATCTTAGGTTGTTGAATTGTTTTTAGAAAAGAAGCAGGTGAAGATTGAAATGCTTATGTTTCTGTCGCTTTGGTGTGTCCATCTATAGGATTAGATAATGAACCCTAGTGGGATATCCTTGAGACGAAGTCTTGATGTGGTTTGTTATGATCCATTGAAACCCTAATTTTCTAAGTCTGATTGCAAGATTCAGGTTATATTCTAGATTCTTTTTTTATTAAAGCAGGATTGGTTTCCGATAAAGCTGTTGTGTGAGTCATTGATGGTGTTCATAAGACACCATGATCATTTTATTAAAGCAGCAGGTGATAATCGTGTTTATACTGTAGGGAAACGAGGTTGTAATTGTTGCTGCTAAAAGATCATGTGATGAGCGATGTACATATTAGGGTCTTGGTGTTCGCTGTTTATACTACAGGTATGGACATTTGGTTACTGTTCGCAGCGATTCAGGAAGTAGGAAGGGATCACGATGATTAGGTTGCTTTATGATTGATTTTAGAAAACAAGCAGTGTGTGACTTATTTTCATGGTCATGTTTCAGCTGCATGGTTCGGTATTGTTTTGAAATCGGAGGATTGTTATGGCTGTATGGTGTTTATGAAGAGACAGCAGGTGTGATCAATATGGGTCTAATGATGGTGCGATTGATGTTCATTGATTGTGGATCTGATATTGATAGTTGTTCAGATAAAGATGTGTGATTAGCATGTTGCTTATGGTTACGTTAATACTACTGTTCTTTTAATCGTTTGTACTGCTGCGTATTCAAAACTTAATACTGGTAGAGTATTGAGTTAATACTACTCGCCCATTTTTAATACTGCAGGATTAGTGACGACTTTGTAACAGAATAGCGACAGAAAATTGTGTCTCTAATAGCTGGAGAGGAGTACCAGGTCTTGCGACAGTTAGAGCAACAGATTCATAACAGATTATGGTGTCGCTTCACAGTATCTTCATGATCAGTTCAGTGAAGCTTTGGGTCCACAAAAAGTGTTGCTATTTGGTTTGAATGTTAATTCTGCTAGCATTACTCAGTTAAGTCTGCTAGGCTTATGGTTAATTCTGCTAGCTTTGTCCGATATGGGACAACACGGACACATTTGGATCTTGAACAATGATAAAGTTTATGGTTTGTGGAGAGTAGTTGAAGCATTTGATTGCAATGGCTTTTTAATCAATTATGTGACAAGGGTAACCTTTTTGTTGCGTACAAACAAGGATTACATATAACAACGTAACCCACTTACCATTAAACTTGCATTCAACTGTTCTCCATGATAATATTGTTTTCCATAAATGTTTTTCATGATAATTGTACCTGTAAAGCAAATATTTCCATTACTACTAAACTTGTATTCAACTATTACATTTCAAACCTATAAATTTCACTCAAACTTTGTGTTGACCCTTTTTATGCATGTTTATCTCAGGTAATTGAGAAACTTATGGCATGGAGTGGCATGGGCTTGAAGATGGCTAAAACTTGTTATCATTTACATTTTATGTTTCTAGATTTTGGGACCTACCTTTGTAAAACTCTGATTTTAAATGAATGATAACGTATCTTTTAAAAACGTTTCTTTTGAGTCGTTTTCTATGATTGTTGTTGGGATCTCAGATTTGATGATTACAAAATTACATATGCATAAATGAAGACGAATGAAACAACAAGGGATTAAAAGCTGGAAGATTTCCATGAAGATAGGCATTGAAAAGTCAAAGAATATCAGAGATAAAGGAAGGTTTTAATTAGTTTTAATTAGCTTCCTAATATAATTAATTAGCTTCCTTTGTAAGCCTTAATATCCCTCTATATAAAGGGTATTAGGGTGAATAGTTTTATATCCATCATAGTTAGATATCTCCAATGAGAGTCTAATAGTTAGCTTATTAGTTTGTGTAATAGTTAGTTATATAGATAGCATAGTCGACTGATTAATGTCAAATAGTTTATAGTTTATTAGTATGAATAAAGAAAACTTTGTGATAACATTGATGTTCTTATTTGTTATTCCGCTGTGCTTTATATCATTCAATGTTATTATATTCTAGATGGGCAAAACGATCTATGAGGCCTACAATTAGGTTTTAACAATTGGTATCAGAGCAGGTTGCTCTTGATATCTAGGAGTACAAGGTTTTTAGGTGTCGTATTCTTGAACAAAAAGGTTCGTGTTTCTGGATCTTTGGTACATGGTGATTTGGTGAAACTAGGGTTTTCCTACAAACCCTAGATCTGATTAAGAAGATAGATAGAAGACACGAAATTAATTGATTTTGTGATATTGCTATACGTGTCTAATAAAACCCTAATCTAGGGTTGTTGATTTTTTTTAGAAAAGAAGCAGGTTGAAGATTGAATGCTTATGTTTCTGCTAGCTTTGGTGAGTCAATTCTAGGATTGATAATGAACCCTAGTAGGGATATCCTGATGACGGAAGTCTTGATGTGGTTTGTTATGATCCATTGAAACCCTAATTTTCTAAGGTCTTATTGCAAGATTCAGGTTATATTCTAGATTCTTTTCTATTAAAGCAGGATAGGGTTTCGATAAAAAAGCTGTTGTGTGAGTCATTGATGATGTTCATAAGACACCATGATCATTTTATTAAAACAGCAGGTGATAAACGTGTTATCACAGTAGGAAACGATGGTTGTATATTGTTGCTGCTAAAGATCATTGTGATGATCGATGTACATATTAGGGTCTTGGTGTTCGTGTTTATACAACAGGTATGGACATGGTTACTGTTACGAGCAGATTCAAGAAGTAGAAGGGATCACGATGAATAAGGTTGCTATGATTGATTTTAGAAACAAGCAGGTTGTGACTTATTTTCATGGTCATGGTTACAGCAGCAGGTGGTATTATTTTTAAGATGGAGGATTGTTCATGGCTGTATGGTGTTTATGAAGAGACAGCAGGTGTGATCAATATGGGTCTAATGATGGTGCGATTGATGTTCATTGATTGTGGATCTGATATTGATAGTTGTTCAGATAAAGATGTGTGATTAGCATGTTGCTTATGGTTACGTTAATACTACTGTTCTTTTAATCGTTTGTACTGCTGCGTATTCAAAACTTAATACTGGTAGAGTATTGAGTTAATACTACTCGCCCATTTTTAATACTGCAGGATTAGTGACGACTTTGTAACAGAATAGCGACAGAAAATTGTGTCACTAATAGATTGGGAGGAAGGAGTACCCAGTTCTGCGACAGTTTAGCAACAGATTCATAACAGATTATGTGTCGCTAACAGCATCTCAGTGACAGTTCAGTGACAGCTTTGGGACCGAAAAAGTGTTGCTATTTGGTTTGAATGTTAATTCTGCTAGCATTACTCAGTTAAGTCTGCTAGGCTTATGGTTAATTCTGCTAGCTTTGTCCGATATGGGACAACACGGACACATTTGGATCTCGAACAATGATGAAATAATGGTTTGTTTTGGAGAGTATTATAAAGACATTTGATGCAATGGCTTTTTAATCAATTATGTGACAAGGGTAACCTTTTTGTTACGTATAAACAAGGATTGCAAGTATATCGCCGATTGAGGCAACAGTCACATAAGAGAGGATGATGTTATTGCACTTAGATGATTTTCATCAATAATTAATCTTTATTGGATTCTTGATCTTTTTATTCTTCCCTCTTCCGCAACTTGACATTAGATGGACTTGATTGGAGGTTTTGTATTAGTGGTTGGTTGATTCACATTAGGGTTTTCTGGAGATTGTTATTTTTATTTTAATTCAAATCGCAAGGTTGGTTTTAGGATGTGAAAACTAGAATGGGGGGGGGGGGGTTGAATAGTTTACCAGTTCGTTTGACGTTTTAAAAGTTTGCTTTCAAAATACTTAGATTCGAGTTGTATGTTCAACCAATCAATAATATGAATCAACAATGTAAATATCTAAACTAATACTAAATAACAATGACAACAATATAAAGAGATAAGGAAAGGAACAATCAAACCAAGATGCCAAGATTTATAGTGGTTTGGCTGCGAAGCTCCTCTTCGCCCTACTCCACTCCCTGAGTATCCTACTCGAGATTTCACTATGTTAACAACCTCCCTTTAGGCGGAGAAAACCGTTTACACGTCGCTTACGTTGTTTTCCGACACTAAGCTTAATGTCGAGTCCTAATCTAAGCTAGAACCAATCTACCACTTCGTAATCACTAAACAATCACAAGATCTACACTATCAGATTTACACACAATCTGAATCACATAATTACATAAGATAATTACAATAGAGATTTAATACTTAGAAAAAGAGAGGAGAGATCACTAAATAACAATTTGTTTCTTGGCGAATACGAATGTTCTTCTCTTGCACTTGATAGAAGAATGAGAAAGATGAGATTCGATCACTTAAAACAAGATCAAACAATGTTAGTGATCAAGAGATTTAGAGAGAGAAAGAAGGTTTTTAGAGAGAGAAAGTTATCTAGAAAAATTTGTGCTAAGAGGAATGTTTTTCTGCCAGAAATAATGCAGTATTTATAGACATGGTTTCCAACGGCTAGTTGGTGGCGTTCCTGGCGGTTCCAGATATATCTGGGGGCCGCCAATCCTATAAGGAGGCTGCCACTAGAATGCGCTCTTGTTTTTGTCTTTTTGTGAGGAAGGTTGTATCTGTAATAAAAGCTTCTATTTTGGAGGAAAAACCAGATTTAAATTTTAATATTTAAATAAAACATTTTCTTTTATTAAAAAGTATTTTTGTATATTTATTTTATAGAAATACTTTTGTGAAAATGTAATGGTTAAGAAAAAAATATTTTCTTGATCACTAATCATGCTTAACGATTTGTTTATACATACCTTAAGTGATTAATCTTAGAAATGGAATTTTACGATTGATAGTTTGTAAACATTTATTTTTATCGTAAATGTTTTTACATTTTGTTATTATCAAAAGGTTGAGAGGTTGAAAAATATAAATAACGTTTTTAAACATTATTTGTATTAACAATCTCCTCTTTTTTTATGATGACAAAATATAAACTCATTTTGTATAAAATTAAATGTTTCAAGATTATTAATGTGTTTCATTCAACTTCTCCCTTTTTCTGTCAAATTCAAAAAGGATGATTGTCGAATTGTTGTAGAAAGAAAGAAGTCGACGATATCAAGACTCTCCCTTGATGTAGGCTCCCCCTTGTTTAGGGCACCAAGGGATCTATCTTATGAAAGTAGTTAGCTACAAAACAAAGTTAGAGGTACAAGTACAAGACAAATATCTTTAAGCATAACTATTAATTCAAGTCACCCATGAAAGAGTTTCATTCAATAATCAAGAAACTCATACAGTAGTAAACATAACTAATTAACTCATACAAGAAGTCATGAACTTATGAATAAAGTTAAGTTATACAAAGAGTATTAATACTACGTAAATCCTAGATGATTCATGATTCATAGGAGGTGACTTTTGAGCAAAAGGTTGGGGTGACACATTATGAGATTATTGAAGACATTTCAAGGTTGAGGTGGAAAGTGTAAAGTGATGGCTCTAGTGAGAAGATACTCAAGATGAGAAAACATGATGTTCATCTTATCTCTTAAGGTTAAGAAACGATTTTGGTTATGAGAAAAACATATACATGTTGACCCATTGTAGTCATGATAGTTGTAGTATAGAGGATGTCCCATGATAGATGGTTGAGGTTGTGGTGGAGATGGTGGTGATGGAGTTTCAAGGTTTTCAAATGGTGACAATAAGAGAGTGATATCCAAGGAAGGATGACTTTGAAGTGGTTAAGGGTTTGAAGGTCTAGGAGAAACACTATACGCTCGCAGACTCGCGCATTGTTAAGTAAAGGTGTTCAAAGGTGAGGAGAAGTTGGTTCATTAGAAGATGATGAGTGAGAAAATTTTTAGCTTTTGATTGAAAAGATAGAAGATGGTGTTCTCTTGGCTTGATGAGGGTTTATTTAGTTGATGGAGTTTAGATGGTGCATTTGGAGGAGTTGGAGGATGAAAGGTGGTTTTAGGTGATTGTGTAGTGAGGTTTCATCAACATTTATTAGATCTACAAAGGAGGTTGTTTTGGACGATATGATGGTGAGTTTATTTTCTTAAAACATGAGAGAAGATGCTTGAGTTGGAATTCCATGGTATAGATCGGTTTAAGATGATTGAAGATGATACTAAGGTGGGAAGGATAGCTTATTTTTTAATTAGGTAAGCATAGGATTAAGTGGGCCAAACATGGGGATTAAGAAAAGTAGATTCAAAAGTGGTTAGCAAAAATGCCAGAACAGTATAGCTGTTTCTAATAGGAGAGGATGCAACTGATAGAGAAAATTTAGGTACGTCATAGTAAACTCGTCTCACGCGACTCTGATGAGCGTCTCATAATTATGTGTGCGGTCCCTGATCCTGTTTGAGCGACCCGCATTATAGAGTTTATGGGGCCGTTCTCTAGAGAAACGAAAATTTTCCAGTTTTTTTACACGCTCTCGCGCTTTGTATCTCGAGACTCCTGTACAGAAAAAGTTTCCTAGATTTTCCCTTTTGCAGTCAATCCTATTTCACCATGAATCATCTAATACTTAATAATCAAATTCACAAAACTAACTATCCTAAATTTGAATAAAGAAGCACATATATGCATATTAACTAAGAGATAATCATGCATATTATCATATAAGTAACCATACTGTATCAAGGTGCATGCAAGCAAGGGTTTAGGATGATAAAATGGAATGATCATCCTAGGCAAGTTATATTGCCCGTACTACGTACTATGTTACTACTAAATAGCATAAGTTTAAGTTCCTAAGCATAATAAAGTAGTAAATATAATTAATATTGTCATATAGCAATTTTCCAAATTGCTCACTTCTTTTTCATGTTTCTCCACAAGTTCTTGAAGCCTTTCCCGATTGACCTTAATCCACCACGATGCTCATCTCATAACTAAACTTGACGGTTGATGATTTCAGTTTGGCAGGTGTAAAATGGTTCCATGTCAGGGTCAATGTCTGATGGTTTTGAAAGACTTGGGGAACCTCATTTGTTAATGAATTAAAAAAATAAGGGAGGAATGAGTGCTTGCACGCGAGGTCCCTTCGTCATTTCCATCATCGTCATTGTTGAGATGAGAGGAAGATGGTTGATCGAAGGCAAAGGAAGAAGAAGTGGAGTGACGACCTCTTCTCGTGCCACAATCCTTTCTAGTCTTTTGCTTTTGTTGAGCGGTAAGAGGATTCATGACATGATCGTACAAGACATAAGACTCATTAACCAAGTCAGGACTTTCACTCATGACGAATTTACATAAACGGGTTAATAACATACCATAGGGTAAAATTAACCTAGCTTGTTTAGTAACCCACTCCATTCGTTTTGCTATAAAATACGCGAGGTTGAACTTTTCGGATCTTGTAATACAATAGAGCATGTAACAAAGACAGGCTGGAACATGGTCCCGATTACCCCCCAGACAGAAAACATTTTCCCGGATAATTTCTTCTAAAGGCTTCATGGTTGACACAATTTCACTAGTGAGAATTTGATGATCTTAAACATCAATTTCTTGCTTATGATGGGTGCGAGTGACCTGACCTTCTCGGTCATTTCGAATATACGAAATGATGTCATCAGTATTAGGAGGGTTGGTTTGTATGGACCATCCCTAGGAACACCACATGCCAAGTCATCAAGTGACCACTTATCAGTAAAGACACATAGCTTTTAGCGTTTCCTCACTACTCTTAGTTACAGGCCAATTCCTAGACGTTTAATTATAGCTCCTAGGTTTTGGTGTACAAGTATTAGGAGAGTGGTGTGTTCTAGAAGAAGGCATATCCCTAGGTTTAAGATTCCTATTTTTGTCTTGTGTATTTTTTTTAGCTTCCTCTAGATAGTAATTATGAGCCATGTCATTTGACCTATACGATTCTTTAGAACTATTCCTAGATGAGCCAGGTGCAATTACATGATGGGGTTTTGCAAGCACAGATTCTCTAACTTTAGGCAAATAATAAGGAGTGACTAGTTTTGGCAAATCGTTATTCACATCAAATTGGGAGGCAAACCGTGGTTTTGAAGAGTTAGGTCGTTCAGACTTAAACGCATTCGGTTATCTAACAACTGATTGGTTTTTGGGTGGTTGTAAAACTGGTTTCTCCAAGATTGATGGTTTTTTAAACTTAGTATCCACGCTATTTCCTTTTAACTTTCTTTATTCGTTTTTCAATGCTACATTCGCAAAAACTTTTTCTTAAATTTGCGCTTTTAAATCAGCATTTTCAACAGTCTTACTATTTACTTGAGCAATCAGTGAGTCATTAAGGTCTTTTATCTGAACTCGTGTCTTTTTGATAGAATTGTAAAGATCTTTGTAAGTCTGTTTCAAATGCTCATTTTCCTTATGCAACATCTCATTCTCTGCAAGTAATTTAGCAACACTATGTTCCAATTCGATATTGATTGTTTCAAGTACCTCTATTTCCTTGTTAATCTTTGCTTTATTACTTATTTCATTCAATATTTGACCATGTTGCCCGTCTTTTAAAGCTTGATTTTGATATTTAAGTTCCATGTTAACACAATGTGCTTCCATTCTTGAAAAATCTTTTTAAAGTTGGGCAACAGTCTTTTTGAGGGAAATATTTTCAGACTCAAGAGATTGGTTAGATAATTCTATTGTCACGTTATCAAATGATGGATTAAGTAAAAGACATGAAACTTGACATTGTTCAGCATTTTGGTCAATCTCTCCTCCCCTATGACTCATATTTGTTGAATCATGAGTGGTATCGCTATCAACCTTATCCAACAAATATGTGTCATAAATGGGTTCAGATTGCTCAGTATGCTATTGTTCATTAGCAAGTATATTATGTTTAGCAGTCAGTTGTACCTCAGCCATTGGCTATTTTTCATTCATGGAGTTGATATTTGCATCCTCAGCATGTGTATCTTTCCCAGGTCTGCTGCTTGAAACATTCCTTTCTGATTTTGTCTCATTGCTTTCCGTAACAACCAAACCAACATCTAATGCTTTACTCGAATCAACATTTCCCTCTTTTGACTGCATCATTCTGTCATTCATCCTTTTGTCATACTCTCGTTTATGCTTTGCTCTTTCCTGAATTGACTCTCGAAGAGATTCCATGTGCTGGATCAGTTTATCATGGAATAATGGAACATTGGTCTTTGTATATGTAATAAAGTACTTGCTTATCATGAGACCTTCATCATTATCGAACGAGAATCGTGAATAGAGGAATGTCTAAAATTGTTGCAAGAGTACTCTAAATGCACTAAAGGATTCAAGTTCTTGAAATTATTCTTTGAAAAGATGTTTTTCTAGTTGATCCATGTTTAGTAACATTGTTCTTGTGAAAGTCTGAACATCTTGCTCCAAGAGTGTTGCAAATGCCCATTTGAATCCTCCCCCGATGCAAGTTCCTTTTGAGTCATTGTTTGAAAGAGCTTTGAGGTGTGAATGCAGAAGTTGAAAAGATACCATGCAACTTTCCTTTGCATTGTCTTGCATTTATTTCAGCTGATACAGCTCTCTCTCTTGAGAATTAAAATTCAAAGATTCCATTGAAATTCGATGTATGAAAAAGATTACTTAATGATCGAGCAGTGATTGAAAGTAATTTTGTTGTTATGAGTTGTCTTTTGTTTTTTTTATGTCTTGAAACTTATACGGGATTTTACAATTCTTGACAAAACCGGGAAAACAAGTTAATGTTTTACGGGATTTTACAAGTCAAAGAAATAAACCGTATTTTTTTGTTTTAGCAACATTGTATGTTTTAACTTTAGTCCAAGTGAAGTTTCAAATTCGGTTCGCAAAAACTGCGAGTTAGGTTAACATTAGAAAACTGTAAGTTAGGTTAACACTAGAAAACTGCGAGTTAGGTTAACACTAGAAAACTGCGAGTTAGGTTGACACTAGAAAACTACGAGTTAGGTTAACACTGGAAAACTATGAGTTAGGTTAACACTGAAACACTGCGAGTTAGGTTAACACTGGAAAACTGTGAATTTTGAAAAACTACTAATTCTGAAAAACTGCGAATTCTGAAAAACTGTGAGTTCTGGAGCTGCGAATTCTTAGAAATTACGAGTTCTAGAGTTGTGAGTTCTGAGAAACTAAGAGTTCTGGAGCTGAGAATTCTGAAAAACTACGAGTTCTGGAGCTATGAGTTTTGAGAAACTGCGAGTTCTGGAGCTGCGAGTTCTGGAGCTGCGAGTCCTGGAGCTGCGAATCCGGTGAACACTAGGACGAAACACTAAAACACAAAAATACAAAAACACACATTTTTGGTTGTTTTTTCCCAAATTTTCTTGTACAACTATTATTACTAAACCTATAGGACCCTTAAAAATGTAAACTTTATGGGTTTTAAGCCAAAAAATTTAAAATCAAGAAAAGGACTTTATAAGATTTTTTGAACACTAAATTTGACAAAGATGGTGTTTTTCTTTGATCCAAAGCTAATACACCTATATCCAAAGATACTAGATCAAATTTACCTAGGTAAATGATCCTTTAGTGTATGTTTGACTTCAAAAATTAAAAAAAATGAGATGATGCCACGTTTTGGAAAAGAACACGAGTAATAATAAGATAAAACAACACAAAACTAAGCAAATCACTCCATAGATCTTGATACCAATTGATGAATATCTAATAACAAACTTGATGAGGGAAAGAGAGGTGTTTCTAGAGAGAGAGAGTGGTTGAATGAACACTTTAAAGAGAGAAAGTAGACATGAAAGGAAAATGCATTAAGTGTATGTGTAAAATGAGCAACCAACCACCTCTCCAAGGCATGGAGAGGTGTATAAATACCTCAATATGGCCGGCCATAGATAGGCTTTACATGGGCTTTCTATGTGATTTTCCTAACATGGCCTATTAAGGTTCCAAATAATACTTAACGAGCCAAGGACAGTTATCTATGGAGTGACTGATACTTTCCTAGGATTTTTGTATTCCTAACATTTATATACTTCACATGCATCTAATATACTCTTGGGGGCCGGGTAATAGTCTTCATACTACCTTACTTTGTGTTTTGCCTCAATGGAATATTAAATAGACGGCGGGTTCGTGTAATTCGTTCATGACTTAGGAAATAATTACATAGATCATCACAAGTGTGACAAAGCAACAACAATAGGAGAAGCAATCTAGGGAGTAATACATGATTAAATAAACACAATCTTTTATTATATTGTTATCACCAGTAGCATAGTTTATATTTAGTTTAATAGCTAAAACCAACCAACCTCTTAAATATATGATTTTACCTGCTTTCCTATAAACATAAAAACACAAAAATATTCTTCTCTCAACCCCTAGAATTCTGTTAGACCATTATCAAGACTTCTAAACCTATTCTCCTTGAGAACGATAACAACCCCCGAGTCTTACCTATACTACTACTACAATGGTTAGGTACTCTGCCTAGGGAGTTATAAAACTTCTTGTAGAAGTACCTTACGACAACCGCATCAAGCTTTTGGCGCCGCTGCTAGGGAATAGTTAGGTTTTGATCATAGTTTAGCTTAGTTCTACTTGCTTGAATCCTTTCAAGTAAAACTTTAATTTCCACGTACTAGCTTTCTTATAGTCTATCTTTTCTTTGTGTTAATTGTTTCGTAACCCATTCTCGTCAACCACTATAGGAGACGAGAATCCTATCCGCACTCTAGGAGACTACTCCAAAACTAGCCACGAGGGCTACAGGAATACCATCGAGCTCCCCGCAGGGAACAACGTGGTAACTCTTTGATCCGACACCATCCGGTTGGTGCAAAAGAACGGATGCTCGTTCCACAGACTTCGGTCTGAGGATCCAAACCAACACCTCAAGGATTTCTTAAAACTAGTGGACTCACTTGACCTTGATGGTGAAAACAGGGAAAGAACGCGTATGTGTTTATTTTAATTTTCCCTTCGCGATTAAGCTAGCAATTGGCTTGAACGTCTTCCAGCAGGTCACAAGGGAGGATCTTACTACCTGATTCCTTGCTTAATTCTTTCCACCAGCAAGGACCGCAAAACTCCGCAATGATATCCTAATGTTCCAACAACATCATGGAGAATCTTTATCTAAAGCATGGACTCGTTTTAAGGACTTACTATAAAAAGTCCTTCATCATGGCATCGACCTTTGGCTCCAAGTCTTATTTTTTTATGACCATGTTAATCCCGTCACAAGACTAACCATTGACCAATCAGCCATGACCGAAATCTCAAAGAATCCTAGGCATTATTAGAGGATCTCGCCCTCTATGAAAAAGAAAGTTGGAACCACCCAAGGTATTTCACTATGCCGGTCAAGGCAATCGCTTTGCCTCAAGATTTCCCGAGTACATCCGACCGCCGTCTCATCGAGCTTGAAAATCAAGTCCAATGCTTGATGGAAGCTCATCTTGCTCTGACACAACCTACTCGAGTGAACAAAATCACTACCTCATGTGAAATCTGCAATGGTCCTCATGACACTCAGTATTGCATGGAAGATCCCGAACAAGCCTTTATTGAATACGCATCCTCGCGTACCGATGAAGCAGGAGATAAGTCGTATACTTTCAAGCCCGAGCAAAACAATCTTGGTGACACCTATAATCCATTATGGAAAAGTTACCCAAACTTTAGGTGGAGACAACCCTAAAATTCTCAAAATAATTTTTCAAACCCACCTAACCGATTCCAACCTAACAGTTCAATCTCAAACCGTTCTTTCAACAACAATCCTCGAAGCTTTAACAATCAATCAAACCTTGAAGGATTGGTATCCAATTTCATGGCATCTCAAGACGCCAGATTGTCCAAGTTTGAAGCCGATTTCAAACAACAACAAAGTGAGATGACTAACAAAATTGACACTATGCTGAAGGCCATCACCGATCGAATAGCGGTCACACTACCTAGTGATACGGTTAAGAACCCAAAACTAAGCACTTATCTAGTTTTGTCTGCTCGTTCTTACCCAACTAAAGACCTATAATGCTTAACTCAAACCCACTGTTCGATCAACGCCATCACAATCCATACCGAGCAACAAAGTGCCTCTAGTGATGACGAAGAAAAAAAGAATAAGGAAGAAGAGGATGACTCAGAAAATATCCACGTCAACCCTCCTACAGCACCCGATCCATCCATTACATTCATCACCGAAAAAGTCCTTAAATTCAATTCATTCTTTGAATCACTCGGATTGGCTCCCCCATCATCCAACACTGAACTCATTTACACCAAATAGGAAGATGGCGACATGATGTTTATTGAGATTGTCTCGAAGGATAATAATTCTTGCAAGGAAGAACCCGAAACAGGAGAGCAAGAAGTGGAGTATTTTGACATATTCCCGACTAGGAGTGAACTCGCATATCATAAGTACCTCATGTGTAGCCCAATCCCTTCAATATTTCTAAGGAACCCCATTATCACAAAAGGGTGCCCATCAAACCTCAAGATACCATGAAACATTAGGCATGTGCATGTAGAAAAAGCCTACATTGAACTTAACTCCCCTCTAAATATCATGACCCGAATGATATATAATTGGATCATGAGAAGAAAACTCGACCCTAGGAAAATGCGAATAGAGGAGTTAGCAATTTCACAGGAAGGATTAAAGGAATGCATGTATTCGTAGGAAACTTCACCTATATCGTAGACTTCATGATTATTGAGGACATTAGCCCAATTATAGACCCTAGGCTGTCACAAGTAGTGCTAGGGAAACCTTTTGTGGAAATATCCTACATGACTCACGACCCACCCGAAGGAGTAGTCAGGTTCACCAACAGAAACAATGAAGTTGCCTATAAGATGCCCCATAAAATAGAACCGTACGACTCATTGTTGAACCTAGAAAAGAGCACATAAAAGTAGTCTACCTTAGGAACTAAGAAGACAAGAGGAGAGGAGTGGAGTATGTAATGATCAAAATATTAGGATTTTACAAAGAATGCCTAGAACTCGGACCCGAATACCTAACTGGAATGTATGATGAAGGAGAAGTCACGTAAGAACGTGTGACTTTAAGTCTAGCTACAAGACTCGTAAAATAAAGAAAAGCGTTTTTTGTTAGGCAACTCAATATTTATTTTTCCTGCACATTAGGAGTGTCATGTGTTTTATTCTTTTCATTTTATTCTATCATGTTCAAACCCCAATCTTGTGATCATGCTTTGTTTTATTTTTAACTTCGTCTTAATTTTAGTCAAAGGTATTTTGCAAATAATAAGTGTAGGGGAATTTATCTAGTTTTTGAACCAAGTTCAAGCATGTTACATAAATTATTTAGATTAATTCGCGTCAGTTTCGAGTCATATGAGTAAATTGTCAAATCTCAGGTTTTATGCAGCTATTTGTATAGGAATTAACTTATGGAATCAAGTTCAGGAAATTTTTCATCAAAAACTATTGGGATTAAAAGCCTTCTTGATGCGGTTAGTATTACTGCTGCTCATATCAAAGTTAATGCTGCTCAGTTGTGTTAGTGCTACTCAAGAACTTCAGAGAAAAATGCTAAGTGTTTACTACTGCTAGTACACAGTTAGTACTGTTAGTGTAAAGTTACTACTGCTAGTGCATATTAGTGATGCTTAGAGACTTAGAAGAAAAACTGCTCAGTAGTTACTACTACAAGTACAAAAGTTACTACTGTTTGTACAAAGTTAATGTTGCTGAAGGAATTAATGCTGCTAGTGAAGAAGTTAGTACTGCTGAGTTAGTTAGTACTGCTTATGTGATTTATATGAGTTATTTGTGTAAAAGATATGTATAACTTATTTGTTTAAAAGATTTGATATACTTAGGAAAGTATTGTAAGCCATTTAGGACTCCTTGGTATATAAAAGGAGGTTCTAGGGCATAGAGTTTGATACGAGTCATTCATAGAATTATCATAGCTTCAAGGTCATTGTAACCCTAATACTTTGAGAGTATTCGTATTATTTGCTTAATAATATTGGAGCTTTTATGTTTTGTTGAATTATATGTTCATTGTGTTTTACTGTTTCATTGAAAATTCATTTTAATATTAAAGATTAGATTCCGCATAATCTTTAATACATTCACACAAAGTTTCTACTATAGTTGTGTTAGATTTATCTAATATAACTAAACCTTAAACAAGCTTAAGGAATTCGATCTATTGAAGTGGGATCCAACAAAAACAAAAATTTCGTTTTCACAGAACGTGGAGATGGCATCACGATTTACACGCGACGCCATCACCAAGACATCTGTGTTGACGTCAGGATATCCCTGATGGCGTCAAACGCCTAGGTCTATAAAACTTAAAGTTTTTAATTATTTTTGAAAATAAAAGTTGCATAACATTTAAAATATGTACTCTTCTATTATAAACCTGCAAAACCAATGAGTTTGAAAATTCTCTCATCCTATCTTTACTGCTTTATCGAGTCAAACACTAAATTTACATTGTATATTTGTATATCGCATATTTTATGCTTGGTATAGTTGTCTTTGTCTTTGATTACAAGTTATATTCAATGAGAAGAAGCTTGGAAGTTCTTAGGAAGTTTCATTGGATGATTCTTGGAGGACGATTTAACCAGTTATCGCATATTTCTTTTCCATTATTGAACAAACCAGGGGAGTACTAGTTTCTTTTACTTGTTTCCTTTTCCTTTAATTCGTTTTTATGAGTACTTCTATAGAACATTGGGGACAATGTTCACCTTAAGTGTAGGGGGAAATAAGCCTTAGAAACTATTCTTTCATTTTCCATTTGCTTTGTCCTTAAAATTATGGGTAATATATCAAAACATAGCATAAGAGGTAATTTTGACCAAAATTTAAAAAATTTTATGACACATACCGACGAAAACCGAGTATTAATAGCGTCTCATGGATAGGAATTTATATTACTAGCACAAAAACCCTTAAATTTCACCCCCAAAATGTGAGGTTCGCCTTTAGATATTATACCTTTAGCTTTTTCGAGTTAAGGAGTGAGCAATCATGTGTGTCTATTTCGTCGTTACGGATGTGTATGTGTGGTTTTGTCGCCTTTTCTAGAACATTGGTATCGGTTACTTTAGGATTATGAGAGTGTACCAGTAGTATATTAAATTCTAGAACTTGTTTTTGTGATGCATTCTGAGACCGCATAGTAAGTATTAGGATTTGCTTGATAAGAGGCATTAGGATTAACCCATGTTTTAAACCTGTAATTGTTATGATGATCACGCCAATCATGTAACTATCCCACACCCTTTCCATGCACTCATTTTTAGTGCCGAATACCCCTAGTACAACCCTCCAAGCCTATCCTTTTTCACGGTTCTCATAATTTTCTGGTGGATTTCAGACTATAGTGAAGAGCATTGTCACTCTTAAACCAATCGTTACAACCAAATCGCCTTAGCATACCTTATATGTACTCATTTTTAGTACATTGTTGTTTTAACCCAAGTTAATTATTTGAGTACACGGTTGCTAAGTCCCTATCCTTGTAAATATAGTTTTGGGACTTTTCCCTTTTAATATGTTATAATTTATTATACACCCGAGAGAAATAGAGAATCCCAAACACTTATGTGAGGTGCTAGTGTATGCTTTCCGTGCATTTAATTACGAGGTCTAGAAGGGTTGTGTTGTAAAATAATACTTTTAAGAGGTAGTAAAATGACCCACTAAATTGATATTAGTCTAGGTAGAAAAGCCCATTCGCTTGAGGACAAGAAAATCCTAAGTGTAGCGGTATTTGATGAGGTGTCATTTTATACACTTTTTCTGGGTCGTTTAACCCCCTAAATCATGCATTTATGCCCAAAATAGGTACTTAATCATTCCTTTTTAGGTATTTAGCATTTGGAAGGCATTTAGAAGAAATACACGCGACTTAGGCTCATTTTGAGAAGAAACGGACAAGACTACGGACCAACACCAAGACTCTTGAAGATTTGTGCTCACAACGGCTGGAGACGGCGTCACCAACTCTACATGACGCAGTCACAATCCACTTAGTGACGACGTCACAACATTTCATGACGGCGTCAGCACGCACCGACTCGTACACAGATCTAGAATATTCTACTTATGATGGCGTCATGATTAAAATGCGACGCCATCGCAGCGATTTATCTATAAATACAAATCCATTTTTTGGGTTTTAAGTGTGTAACTTTAGAGTAAAAGAAAGGGATAAACCCTAGTTCATTTAGCAGTTGTTAGGGACGATTTTAGGGCCTCAAAACCCTATTGTAATTCCTTCAATTCATGTTTTAATCAAGTAAAACTATCTTAATCATTCAATATGTCTTGTTGTGTGATTCTAATCTGTTCTTGCTTTATCTTTAACATGTTTGGCAAAACCTTCTATTGTGTTTATTTATGATTGTATGAAACCTAGAATGTAGATCTTAGTGGTGTTGCTTCTTGTGATGAATATGCATGTTAGGTCTTAGAAAACATGTTTTTTTCTGTATCGCTGTTGATATGTCTAGGAAAACATTATTGTGTAGAAAGGATACCATCGGGTAACAGTCTTCATACTACCTTACCCCTTAATATGGTTGATCCACTCTTAATATATTTCACATGCATTTAATATACTCTTGGGGACCGAGTAATATTCCTCATACTACTTTACTTTGTGTTTTGCCTCAACGAAATATTAAATAGATGGCGGGTTTATGTAATTCGTTCATGACTTAGGAAATAATTACATAGATTATCACAAGTGTGACAAAGCAACAACACTAGGAGAAGTAATCTAGGGAGTAATACATGATTAAATAAACACAACCTTTTATTATATTGTTATCACCAGTAGCATAGTTTATATTTAGTTTAATAGCTAAAACCAACCAACCTCTCAAATATATGATTTTACCTGTTTTCCTATAAACATAAAAACACAAAAATAATCTTCTCTCAACCCCTAGAATTCTGTTAGACCGTGATCAAGCCTTCCCAACCTATTCCCCTAGAGAACGATAAATGTTGGGATCAAGAAGCCTTTATTAAAGAAACATGATGATTATCAAGATGAATATCAAGTTTAGGAGAGGATTGTTGGGAATTAAAGTCTTCATACTTAATACTGTCATGACAGAGTTTGTACTGCCAATCATAATTTAGTACTCAGTTTATAACTAACAGTATTAATTGTGTTAATACTGCCAGTACTAATCAGTTAGTACTGCTAGTGTAAACTTAGTACTGCTAGAGCAAAGTTAGTACTGCCAGTACTAAATTAATACTTTTGAAAGTCTGAAGTTAATGTTGCTGCTGAAATTAATGCTGATTAGTCAAATAGAAGACTAAAGTTAATGCTGCTAGTGAATATTGTTAATGCTGATTGAAGAGATTATATGTTGATTAGAAGATTTCAACTAAAGTTAATGCTGATTGAAGAGATTATACGCTGATTAGAAGATTTCAACTAAAGTTAATGCTGATTGAAGTGATTATATGATGATTAGAAGATTTATGAGAAAGTATTTAATACATTTGACTACTTGTTTAGGAAAGTATTAAATACTTAGTCAATGTATTTAATACTTTTGACTAAATACATAGGAAAGTATTGTAAGCCCATTAGCACTCCTTATTGTATAAAAGGAGATCCTAGGGCATCTAGTTTAGCATCTCTTCAACATACACATCACATCAGTTCTTATATCAGTTTTCATAGAATTCTTAGAGTCTCAAGATTTTGTAAACCCTAACACTAATTCAGAGTGTTCGTTAATATAATTGAGGCTGAAGGTTTTGTTACTATTTCATTGTTTGTTATTATTCTTCTTAATATCAATACTAGATTCCGTATAGTATTTGATATTCAATCAAATTTTCTGTCATAGTAGTTTTGGATTTATCTAAAGTTGCTAACCTTACATCAAGCTAAGGAGGACAAGATCGGTTTAAGGACCAATAAGTGGTATCAAAGCTTGTTGAGAAGCTTTAACTAAGAAGAAGAGTATCCTACAAACTTTGCATTAATGGCATCTTCAAGAAGTTCCTCCAGTGTGGATACTGAGGTAGATTCTTGTTTTAAAACATGTATGAAAGCTTATGCTACTCTTAAAGAGCAATATGATAATTTATCTTCTGATTACAAAAAGTCTCAATTTAATTTGTTATCTTATCAAGCAGGTCTAGAATCAGTAGAAGCTAGACTTGTTTATTATAAGAAAAATGAGACTGTGTTAGAAGATAGCATAAATGTCTTAAAACTTGAGGTTAGACTAAGAGATAATGCCTTAGATGTATATAAATTGAATTTGGAAAAAGCTGAAGCAAAAAGAGATCAATTAAAACAAACATTAGAAAAGTTTCAAAATTCATCCAAGTCTTTAAATGAAATACTAGAATATCAAGTAATTAACAAGTTTAAAAAGGGACTAGGATATGATGCAGCTACTGCAGCTTCTCCTGCAGTAGAAGGTTTTGTGAATTTACCTGATAAGTTTAGATCAGATAAGGCATATCATGTCGTTCCCCTACCTCTATCTGGAAATTTCTTACCTGGCAAACCTGATCTAACTTTTATAGATGAAATTGTAAAAAGTGAAAATTTGGATGTTACTACTGTTGTTACACCTAGTAATGAAAAGACAGTTGAAAATAAGGGTGTGTTCAACACAGTTGAATCTAATACTGTTAGGAGAGAGTGTTGTGCCCCAATTAATAAGGAGTTGGTGTCAGATGGTAAGAAGAAAACTATTGTTCCTACTATTCCTAAAGTTGATGTTGTTAGACCAAAACAACAAGAAAACCCAGTTAGGAAAATAGTTAAGTATGCTGAAATGTACAGGTCATAAAAAACCTAGGGGAAATCAAATAAACTAGAATAATCAAAACTCCCAACAACTAGGAAATGATTTTGTGATGCACGATAAAGCCTGTTATGTCTGTGGAAGTTTCGATCACCTTCAGTATACATGTAAACAAAAGAGATAGCTAAATGGTCAAACGGAGGAAAAACCAGTATGGAATAATGCAAGAAGGGTGAACCATCAAAATTCTACAAGAATTACTTACCCCAATCCAAAAAGACACATGGTTCTAAGAAAAATCTTAACTAGGTCTGGCCTAATTTCACTTAATACTGTCAGACAAAGTTATCTTAATACTGTTTGTTGATGTTGCTCAAGACAAGTTAATACTGCTAGACAAAAGGCAGTGGTTAATGTTGTTAGAACAAATCGGGTTAATGCTATTAAAGCATCAGCATGTTGGGTTTGGAGACCTGTCAAACCTAATAGTGCATCAATCACTTTGAAGAAATATGATTATGTTTATACAAGAGGGAGATACAGGTCTGTAATGGCTTGGGTTCCCAAGAAGGTCTGAGTTTCTTATATGCGGGGCAACCTAGAGACAAAATTGGAAGATTTAGTGAGGTTAAACAGCCTTGAAGATCCAGGTCTGTAATGGCTTGGGTTCCCAAGAAGGTCTGAGTTTCTTATATGCAGGCCAACCTAGAGACAAAATTGGAAGATTTAGTAAGGTTAAACAGCCTTGAAGACAAAAAGGTAACAAGAGAAACAAAGACTTGGTTATAAAGCAGCTATGAAATTGCATGATCAATTTGATGATGAAAAGAGAGCAGGAGCAGAGTTGAGTCAACAAAATGACAAGTCACAATACAAGAAGTAAAGAAGTGTTTGATTACATCCTCCAAGTCAAGATAAAGCTTTTATCAAGAAACTTGAAGATTTAGAAGATGAACATCAAGTTTAGGGGAGGATTATTAGGATCAAGAAGCCTTTAATGAAGAAACTTGATGATTATCAAGATGAATATCAAGTTTAGGGGAGTATTGTTAGGAATTAAAGTCTTCATACTTAATACTGCCAAGACAGAGTTTGTACTGCCAAGCATAATTTAGTACTCAGTTTATAACTAACAGTATTAACTGTGTTAATACTGCCAGTACTAATCAGTTAGTATTGCTATTGTAAACTTAGTACTGCTAGAGCAAAGTTAGTACTGCCAGTACTAACTTAATACTGCTGAAAGTCTGAAGTTAATGCTGCTACTAAAATTAATGTTGATTAGTCAAATAAAAGACTGAAGTTAATGCTACTAGTGAATATTGTTAATGTTGATTGAAGAGATTATATGCTGATTAGAAGATTTCAACTAAAGTTAATGCTGATTGAAGAGATTATATGCTGATTAGAAGATTTCAACTAAAGTTAATGTTGATTGAAGATATTATATGCTGATTAGAAGATTTATGAGAAAGTATTTAATACATTTGACTACTTGTTTAGGAAAGTATTAAATACTTAGTCATTGTATTTAATACATTTGACTAAATACATAGGAAAGTATTGTAAGCCCATTAGGACTCCTTAGTGTATAAAAGGAGATCCTAGGGCATCTAGTTTAGCATCTCTTCAACATACACATCACATCAGTTCTTATAGCAGTTTTCATAGAATTCTTAGAGTCTCAAGGTTTTGTAAACCCTAACACTAATTCAGAGTGTTGGTTAATATAATTGAGGCTGAAGGTTTTGTTACTATTTCATTGTTTGTTATTATTCTTCTTAATATCAATACTAGATTCCGCATAGTTTTTGATATTCAATCAATGTTTTTGTTATAGTAGTTTTGGATTTATCCAAAGTTGCTAACCTTACATCAAGCTAAGGAGGACAAGATCGGTTTAAGGACCAATAATAACAACCCCCGAGTCTTGCCTATACTACTACTATAACAGTTAGGTACTTTGCCTAGGGAGTTGTAAAACTTCTTGTAGAATTCCCTTACGATAACCGCATCATACTTACTATCACATATTTGTCCTACTCTTAGCAAGTTAAAGCTTAAATTATCTACATATTCCATATTAGCAATTTTAAGTGAGCTATGAGAAATCGTACCTTTGCCAATGATGTTACCACGTAGATTGCTACCAAAGATGACATTACCTCCATTGTATACCTTGTATGTAGAGAAAAGCTTTCGGTTGCCCATCATGTGTTTTGAGCATCCACTATCTTTAATTCACTCATCGGGTTCCAAGTCGATTCCAAGGCATATCTATTTATATAAGACAAGAACTCAAACATTTGGTCCCCAATATCTCATGGGTCCAAAGTTGTTAGTGTTGAACATCCCATGCATTTGTTGCATTTTGTTGGGATGTGGAAATGATGAAATCGTTCCCTAAGGCATGTAACTTTTATTTTGGGAATTATTCCAAGTTACGGGAAATCCATAAGGTTGATTTTGTCTACCATCATTTCTTCTTGGTTGTGGTGTTCTATTTCTAGAATAAGAGTTATTGACTCTTATAGGTGGTGGAGTTTTTGATCTAAAACTAGGTTTTGAAAATCCAACTCCGGGTTTTAACGATGGCTTATAAATTGTTTAACTTCATTATCACTAGCAATGGGAACTTGACATTGTTTACCATTATATGTTTTGGTCTAGGACCCAAAATGGATTTTAAAAAAGAAACAATTTTTTTAGAAACTGGTGAACAGACCGGCGGTCCCATAATTACTTTGGGGGTCGTCTGGTCTTTAAGGGGGTCGCCCGTGTTATTTGGGGGACCGCCACCAAAGGACGTTTCTTTTTGAGATTTCACAATTTTTATTTCCTTAGACCTGCTAGTTGATGTTTCACATGAGTTAAACCCTAAACCTAATTTATCACCAGAGGGTTTTTGATTACTCAACATTTCATTTTAGCAATGTGTGCTCTTTTCAAACTTGGTTAGTTTAAGAGCTTCCTTTTTAAGTTTTTCATTCTCAAGTTTAAGCAATTGACATTTTGTGCATTCGAGATCAACTCCTTTGTTTTTCTCGAGTGTGGACAATTTATCTTTTAATTCTCTAAGCTTGTTTTCTAAGGTACTTCTGGTGGCTTTTAATCTTTTATTCTTAATGATTATTTTTAGACTCATTTTGCATAGTTTGTCATATACATTATTTAGAGCTAAGTCGTCTATTGATGAGTTTTAATCACTAAAGTAAGAGGAATCGGAACATACCTTATTTGATGCTTGATCTACGAGACACGTCTTGTCTTTGACCTTCTCATCATCTTCTTCACCGCTATCACTCTAAGAACCTCCGACGAATGCTCTTTGGTTCTTATCTTTCGGTGGTTTTGAACATTCTCTAATGAGATGATTTGGATCACCGCATCTAAAGCATTTTCTATCACCTTTACCGTTCTTGTCATCTCGGCTTCTTTGGAACGCCTTTTTGTTGTTCCAAGGTTGTCTCGCGAATCTTCCTCTTCTTTTGAAGAACTTCTTGAAGTCTCTTACCGCCATGACGTACTCTTCGTCTTCACTTCCAGAAGTCAAACACTCCTCATCACTAGATTCCTTCTTAGCCTTTAAAGCGAGAGATCTCCTTTCTCCTTTATCTTTGACTATTTCAAAATCTTTCTTGATGATCATTTCATGAACTTTGAGGTTCCTAATAAGTTCATCAAGAGATAGTGATGTTAAGTCTTTCGACTCTTCAATCGTTGTGACCTTTGCTCTTTATTTGGATGTAGAGCCCTAAGAAACTTCCTAACATAATTCTTGCTAGAATAACCTTCATCAAGAGCTTTTAGACTAGTAATAATAGTATTAAATCTAGAAAAGGTACTATCTATAGATTCGTCTTTAGAAATGACGAATTGTTCATATAGTTGTACCAAAAGGTCGATCTTGTTATTTTTGACTTGGCTATTACCTTGATGGGTGATTAACAAAGTTTTCCAAATTTCTTTTGCCGTATTACACATGAAAATTCTTTCATATTATTTTCTTGGCAAAGAATTGTAAATAACCATTTCGGCTTCATTATTTTTCACAAGCGTTCTTTTAAGATCATCGGTTTTTTTATCGAATGGGACAACCTCATCAAGTTTGATTTCCAAATTTTGAATAATGGGTTGAAAATCACCGTTGGTAATAACATGCCAAAGATTTAGATCTTTTGATTTAACATATGTATCAAATATATTCTTCCAATAAATAAAACTATCACTTTCAAAAAGTGGTTGTCTTTGCATGGATTTCCCTTCTAGATATTTGTCGGAATCCATAGTTCGATCCAAGCTTGAAAATACAATATATTTTAAAAAAATTGAGTGACCTTGGCTTCTGATACCAATTGTGGAAACTAGAAGGGGGTTTGAATAGTTTATCGGTTCGTTTGACGTTTTAAAAGTTTGCTTTCAAAATACTTAGATTTTAGTCATATGTTTAACCAATCAACAATATTAATCAATAATGTAAATATCTAAACTAATACCAAATAACAATGATAACAATATAAAGAGATAAGAAAAGGAACAATCAAACCAAGACACCAAGATTTATAGTGGTTTGGCTACGAAGCTCCTCTTCGCCCTACTCCATTCCCCAAGTATCCTACTCAAGATTTCACTATGTCAACAAGCTCCCTTTAGGCGAAGAAAACCATTTTTACGTCGTTTACGTTTTTTTTCCGACACAAAGCTAAATGTCGAGTCCTAATCTTAGCTAGAACCAATCTACCACTTCACAACCACTACACAATCACAAGATCTACACTGTCGGATTTACACACAATCTGAATCACACAATTACATAAGATAATTACAATAGAGATTTGATACTTAAAAGAAGAGAGGAGAGATCACTAAATAAAAATTTATTTCTTGGCGAGTACGAATGTTCTTCTCTTGCACTTGATAGAAGAATGAGAAAGATGAGATTGGATCACTTAAAACAAGATCAAACAATGTTAGTGATCAAGATATTTAGAGAGAGAAAGAAGGTTTTTAGAGAGAGGGGGAAGGGGGGGGGGGGAAAAACAACAAGTTATCTGAAAAAATTCTTTGGCTAAGAGGAATGTTTTTTGCAAAAACAACCCCCCTCCCCCCCCCCCCCCCCCCCCCCCCCCCCCCCCTCCCCCCCCCCCCCCCCCCCCCTATGCAGTATTTATAGACAGGATTTCCAACGGCTAGCTGGTGGGGGTCCCAGCGATCCCAAATATATCTGGGGGCCGCCAAGCCTATAAGGGGGCCGCCACTAGAGTACGCTCATATTTTTGTCTTTTTGTGGGGAAGGTTGTATCTGGTATAGAAGCTTCCATTTGGGGGGGAAAAACCAGATTCAAATTTTATTATTTAAATAAAACATTTTCTTTTATTCAAAAGTATTTTTATATATTTATATTGTAAAAATACTTTTGTGAAAATATAATGGTTAAAAAAAATATTTTCTTAATCACGAATCATGCTTAATGATTTGTTTATACACACCTTAAGTGATTAATCTTAGAAATGGAATTTTACAATTAATAATTTGTAAACGTTTATTTTTATCATAAACGTTTTTACATTTTATTATTATCAAAACGTTGAGAGGTCAAAAAATATAAATAACATTTTTAGACATTATTTGTATTAACATGGGAAGTGGTGCAAGTTGTTGGTAGTGTAAGGTTTCGTTTATGGTAGCATGGAGTGTGGCTTCTTGAGCCAAAAAGGTAGTAAAGGGGTAGAGGTGTAAAAGAGAAGAGTTTGAATCCTTTAAAAATAGAGGTTGTAATGGATGGCATCATGCCATCTGGTACAGATGATTTGGGAATGATGCAAAGGAGACTGTATCACCGTCTGTGGTTGATAAGACTGTTGCGAAGGAAAAGCAAAGTTCTTTGTTGGATACAACTTTGGGATCGTATCCACCATTACCTACGTAAGGAACTACTATGGCTGGTAATACCCTCGGTAAATCTTCGTATGCTAATGTTACTTGTAAACCAAGTGGGACGAAAGTGAATTTTCATACTTTGTTTACACTGGGGGGAATGCGATTGATGTGGTTGGCCCGGTAGAGTCTATTAGAGCTATAAGTGAATGATTTGCTAATACTGCATATGGGTTCTTCTTGGGGAAACGGGTGGCCTATCATATTGTTGCTAATTATGTTAGAAACACTTAGGGTAAATATGGACTGGTTCGATCAATGGTTAGCTCGTCTACCGGGTTATTCTCCTTTCAATTTAGCTCTATGAATGGTTTAGATGCAATGTTTGAAAATGGTCTGTAGTTTATTCACAATAATCCGCGTATTATGAGGAAGTGGCATCCGGATGTGAACCTAATGAAAGAACATATCGGTAGTATTCCAGTTTAGATTAAAATCCATGGTGTCGTTGTTACGGCATTCAACAAGGATGGCTTGAGTGCCTTTGCCACTAAACTTTGTACTCCTCTAATGTTTGACTCTTATACGTCTAATATGTGCATGCAATCATGGGGTAGGTCAAGCTATGCTAGAGCAATGATTGAGCTTTGAGCCGATGTGGAGTTGAAATATAACATTGTGGTGGCTATGCCTAAAATTACTAGGGAAGGCTACTATACATGTAATATTTGTGTTGAGTATGAGTGGAAACCTCCTAGGTGTGCGTGTTGTAAGGTTTTTGGCCAGGTTCAAGAGGATTGTCTAAAGAATATTGAAGGAGGTACAAACGGTGTTGAAGGAGGAGGGTTTGGCATGAGTCCTAACTGATTGTTGTAGGAGTCATTTCAAGAAGTACGGTTTCTAAACTGCTGTGTTCAAAAGCCATTGTTGTCAGGTCATCAAAATCTACATGAATTGTTTCGATGATTCGTTTGGTACATCGGTTGTAGATTCGAAATGCTTTCTTTGTGGGTGCATAGCCAATGAAAATACCAATATCAGCTTTCGGTTGTAGCTTTCCCAAGTTCTCGTTATCATTTGTCGGATAACAAAGTACACCAAATACGTGGAAAAATGATAAGTCGGGAAGTTTTTCATGTAAAATCTCATAAGGTGTTTGTCATGACGAAGACGTATGATGAAAGGATTTTGTGGATAACATGCGGTAGCAACTGCTTCTGCCCATAAAAATAATGGAGCTTTTGCATAAATCAACATTGTGCGGCCAGCTTCAATTAGCGTACGATTACGTCTTTCAACGACGTCATTTTGCTGTGGAGAGCGAGCAACAGATGTTTCATGAGAGATGTCAACCTTCTCATAATATTCACGCAAAGTTTGATTAACAAATTCAGTTCCATTATATGTTCTGATTCGTCGGACATGTACTTTAAGCCGCACATGGATCATCTTAAGAAACTTGATTATGAAATCTGGAGCTTCATCTTTTGACCTTAAGCACTTTACCCATGTAAATCGAGAGTAATCATCGACAATGACAAGGATGTACTTCTTTCCATTAACACTTGCCACACGCATTGGGCCACAAAGATCCATGTGCAAGAGATAGAGTTTTTCTTAGTTAGTGTCCTCAGATTTAGGTTTGTAGGGTTTCTTATTGCTTTTTCCCATTGCATACGCAGAACACGGATGGTCCTTTTTAAACTTTAGCTTAAGGAGACCTCGAAAAAGACCGTGTCTAGCTAAATGGTTGATTGCACCAAAGTTCAGATGTGATAGACGTCGGTGCCATAGCTATGACTTAGTCTTTGAGGCCTTTGACAAGAGACATATCAAGAAGGACGCCATCATATATTTAAGAGATAATGTATACAGATTGTTTCCTCGAGATCCAGTCAATAGATCAACACCTTCTAGATTACGAATGAAGCAGGTGTGTTGACGAAAAGCAACTTTAAGGTTCGAATCACAGAATTTCTCAACGGAGAATAAGTTATGTCCAAGTCCTTCCATGTAGTAAACCCTTGAGATTGTCACATTCCCAATCTGATAATCACCATATCCTAATATCTTTGCCACGTGATCATTTCCAAATTTGACTGTACCCAAAAATTTATTGACAAAATTGGTGAGCTGGGAGCGATCTCCGGTCATATGCTTGGAGCAGCCGGAGTCCAAAAACCAGAGAACAATTTGGACGACCTGCATTCATCAAGAGAGGAAGATGGAACATTGGAAACTATGGATCCCCAAGATTTACTAGGTTCCTTGTTGTTAGCAGATATAGTTTTAATAATCTTAGGTTTGCTAATGGGAACATTAGTTTTAAATTTCCTAGGTTTCCTTGAGTAAACCAATGTTACAACAGGCTTAGGTGTATTAGTTTCTAGAGAAGTTAGTTTCTTAAGGGGCACTTCAGCAGTTATGGTAATCCTAGTTAAAGGGCACGCATTTCCTACTATAGTGAAGGTCCGACCAGTAGGTCTTCAAGTGTATCCAATATTTGTGAACACCTTTCCTGTTGGTTTCCAAACTTTTCTCTTTGAGCTTTTCTTAACAGATTTAGATTTAGCACGAGCATTCACGTTATTGATAAAATCAAGAGCACACAAATCATAATTATCATAAAGCAGGCAACCATTACACTTAACACATAGAAGTATAGAATTCGCATTAAGCTTTGAATGCTGCACATTTGCAGTTCCTTTAGGTTCAACAACGCTATTCTTATTTTTCAAACTAGATTTAACTGTCCTAGGGTGGGCTTCTACTTTATTCTTCAGATTACTACTTGGTGGTCGCTGAATCTTATCTTTCTTTGTATTGCTTGAAGGCTGTGATCCGCTAGCACTAGTAGATGGTCTTACTCCTATAGAAGACAACACAGGTTTGTTAGAAACTAGGTTTGATGAAGAAGTTGTTTTTGTGTTTCCTAAGGATGTGACGGGCTGAGTGAATCTAACTCTTTTGTCCTTGTTCTTTGGGGTCACAGCCACTAATTTATCATTTGAATTGTTGATGCTAGGGTAGGTTTGATTGATTATTATAAGCAACTCCTGAATTCGTTTGGTATACTTACAAGCAAAGTCTAAGGAATTATTTAAAGGATTTTGGGATTTTCCTTGTTCAATTTCTTTCCTAAGAATCACAGCTTGCTCCTGAGTGTGCCTAAGGTAGTCAAGATAGGTGAGCTGTCTTATTGTTCAACAATCTAGGGGCTATTGGTTCCACATCAATCTTAAGCATTTCTAGAGCAATAGTGTGTTTGGTAACAACATTATCAGCTAAATCTTTTCCTTTAAGTTTCCTTAATTCATCCTGAGTAGCTGTTATATGACCAAATCTTTTCCTAAAGACTTATATCTTAAATCAGAGATTTAAACAGACTTCTTGGTTAACTTGATTAATTAAAGCATCACATTGTTCTTTTGATCGAATACGTGTTGGTTTAATCGAGGTTCCTAAAAGTTGCATTATTAGGTCTGTTTCATATGTTTTATTTTCTGCAATAAGTTTCCCCCACACCCTATGGATCCATTTTTAATATTTTATAGTTTCAAATCTCTTCTAGCCTTTCTTGAGCTTATCCTCATCATATTTCCACTTTAACGATTTTATCCTCTCTTTCAAACTTCTTTATGACGGGTCTTTCTCTTAGTGATGGGCTTTAATTGTTTAATTCAAATTATTGATCAAAATTTGGACACTTTGATTGGAATAGAATTGTCTCTTTTGAATAAAATTTTCCTATTAAGTTGAGTATCAACTGCTAAGAGATGCAATATTTATTTCAAGAGTGGGGTTTTTTATAACTTCTGGCACAGTTTCTCGTAAGTTCTCTTTTTTCAATGAAATCATTTTTGTTGAGAAGCATCTAGTCCTCAAGTTTGAGGACACTTTTACATTATTGCACATGCACAAGAAACAATTATCCATAGTAGAATTCATAATTATGTTCACTATATCTTTGTTGATGACTTGTTCCAAGAGTCGTTCGTTTTCATTTAAAACTTGATTCATTTTAACTTCAAACGTTTTTTGACTCTAAACTGTTTTTATGTTTGTGTTTCCTGAGGATGTGATGGGTTCAGTAAATGTAACTCTTTTGTCCTTGTTCTTTGGAGTCACCGCCACTAATTTGTCACTTGAATTGTTGATGCTAGGGTAGGTTTATCTGATTATTATAAGCAACTCTTGAATTCGTTTGGTATACTTACAAGCAGAGTCTAAGGGATTATTTAGAGGATTTTGTGATTTTCCTTGTTCAACTACTTCCCTAAGAATCGTAGCTTGTTCCTGAGTGTGCTTAAGGTAATAAGAATGAGCTGTCCTATTATTCAACAATTTAAGGGCTATTGGTTCCACATCAACTTTAAGCATTTCTGGAGCAATAGGGTGTTTGGTAATAACATTATCAACTAAATCCTTTCCTTTAAGTTTTCTTAATTCATTCTTGATAGCTGTAATGACCAAATCCTTTTCCTGAATACTTACATTTAAATTAGAGATTTCTACAGACTTTTGATTGACTTAACTAACTAAAGCATCACATTGTTCTTTTGATCAAGTACGTGTTGGTTTGATTGAGTCATAAAGTTACTTATAGGTCTGTTTCAAATGTTCATTCTCAGCATTAAGTTTTGACACCCTATGTTCCAATTCAATATTTATCGTTCCAATCTCTTCCATGTCCTTCTTGACCTTATCCTCATTCATATTTCCACCTTTTTATGACCGTGTCTTTCTTTTGCGACTGAGATTTCAATTCATTTAATACAAAATATTGATCAAAATTTGGAGCACTTTGATTTGAAACAGAATTGTCTCTTTGAAAAATTTCCTGATTAAGTTGAATATCAACTTCTAAAGAGATGCAATGTTTTTCAAGAATGGTATAACTTCTGAATAGTTTATCATAAGTCTCTTTTTCAATGAAATCCTTTTTGTTGAGAAGCTCAGTCTCAAGTTTGAGACATTTTTTACATTTATGCACATTCACAGAGGCATTATCTACAGTAGAATTCATAATTATGTTCATTATATCTTTGTTGATGACTTGTTCCAAGAGTCGTTCTTTTTCATTTAAAACTTGATTGATGTTGTTCCACAGCCTGTCCCATTTGATGAAAGACATTTTGGACTTTAGAAAGTTCATTAATTAAATATTGATCGAATGTATTGAATATGTCCTTCAGTGCTTTTACAAATGGAATTATTTCATCCCTAAAACAAGCTTTTGTATGTTTAAACTCCTACGAGCCCTCAGTGATGGCTATGGTCGTGGTTCTTTCTTTGATAACCACGTCAAAACCAGCAAGATGGTGTTTAAGTATCTTCAAACTTGTATTTACCTTGCTGACTTTAGAAAGTTCTTTCGGAACCTCAACTTTGGTGGGTCTACAAGAAGGACTAAGATCTGAAGAATTCATAGAATTCTAAGACAAAAAGGCTTGTTTAGCAGATAATTCAGTTTGTGAAACAAATAGTTTTTCAAAACCTTGAGAAAGTTGGTTGAGAACATCATAATCAACTGGAGTGGTATTAACTTTCTTTTCTAAAACCATTAGATCATGTTTTTTTAAAAGCATTTTTGAACGACTCTCTTCAGCAAGCATTAGGGTCTCTTCGAAGTTAGGAATCACTATAGCACTAGTGTTCTTAATGACAATACCATCATAAAGCTTTGGTTCCAACTACTGAGCTTTCTTTAGATAGAAAGGATTTTGAAAACCTAGAGCTTGTTTAGTGGTATGATCATAGAAAATCTGTGGTTTTGTCAACATATGAATAGTTTGTGCTAATTGATCTCTTTTATAAACAATATTATCTAGCTGTTTGATCTTCTTTTCTAAAGCAATTTCTCTATCAATATTTCTAGATTCTTCTTTCTTAAAATCATTTTTGAGAAGAGTAACTGTTTGCATTAAAGATTCCTTTTCTTTTAAATGTTCAGAAAGAGTTTTTAAGACGATCAATCTCGACAGACTGTTCACATGAATCTAAAACATTATCTTTACTTTTTAAATCAACATTTTGTCCTTCTTTTAAAACTTTAACTTGTTCTTTATATCTTTAAAGCTCCGCAGTTAATGTACCATTGACATTTTTATTGTCTAGATTTATCTTTGTACAATTAATTACTTAGGTTTTCAGTTGTTCAATCACAGATAATATCAGTGCATCTTGTTGTGTAGATGAGTTAGAATTCTGAACAGCTGCCTGTTGTGATTTTGTCACATACTGAGAATAAGGAATGATATTGTTATCACTGGTTATTTCAGTCTCTGAATGGTTCACAACATTCGACTGTTCAGAAGACGGCATCATCTGCACTCCTTGATTAATCATATTGTTATCCACATTATCAGGATTATGTACCTCAGCGAGAGCATCTAAACTATAATGAGATAAATTTGCCATAAGAGCAACTTTGGCAGTGTTGAGTTCATCACAATCAGAGTCATATGCATCTAAATCATCGGCTTGATAAGCAGCATTGTGAGTAATGACAGTCTGTGTGGCTTAACCTTCTACAGTTCCTAGATCTGCCAAAAATGCTAGTTCTTCCTCATGTAGAATTTGACCATTTGCTTGAACTTGTACCAGCAACACTTTATCCTTAAACCAAGAATCATCCCGTTTCCTTTTAGGTTTAATGCTCTGTTTGGACATGTGTCCTTCCCCTTTGCAGTTGTAACAAATAACAGTCCTTTATTTCCCAGAATTGCTTCCACTTGCTCCTGGAGTGTAGGTCCTAGTGGTACCCATAGCAAAAGAAATTTGTCTCCCCTATACTAGTTGTAAAGTCACTCTTCCATCATTAATGGTAGCTTGTTACCTAGGGTTTGACGAATTCCTCAGCTGGTTGTTGGTAGTATGATAGCGAGATATGACGACAACTGATAGGAATGACATCATATGGTTGATGGCATCAATGGGATCGTCACCTTGCTTGAACACTAGAACAGTTAGACCTGAGTCTAGTTGGGGAAATTCAGGTTGTTGTTGTTGTTGGTTAACTATGGGAACATATTCCATTTGAGGGATGGATGATGGTGGAGAATAAACGTTGTGGTGAAATGATGATTGATAATCATTGGATGGATAAGTGATTGAAAGAGGTGTTGATGATTGATTGTTTGAGTATTGTTGAGACTGATAAGGTAATCCATACTGTGGAGACTGATATAGTGAAACTTGTGGTTGAAATTAAGAGTTTTGGTATGAGTTCTGATGAGTTTGATAAGGAGACTGGTAATATGATGCGTTACATACAAAGCCCAAGCGGATCTGAGTTGCGTTCATGCATTAAACAAACTTCATTTGCATGAAATTCGTGTTGTCCCAAGTAAGCATGAAGCTGATCAATATTAGTTGTGTGCAAGTCCCGAATCAGTTTGACACCGGTCATAAATTTGCTCCACTCAGGAGGAAGGGTATTCAAAAACTTGGTGTTTACTTAAAATTGTTCTAGTTTCACATTGTAGATGTTCATGTCAATATTAGTAGTGAAAATCTCAAGTAGAAATCAGTAGTGTTCCCCCTTGCTTATAATGAATAATTATCGAATTCATCATTAGCTTACACTCTCTTTCTTGTTTCGTCAATGAAGTTCCTTGCATGAGAAGTTGAATTCTTTCCCTAATGTTACTTGGCGATTGATGATTGCTAACGAGTGATAGACCTCTGGTGGTAATCCCTGGAGAATTATATTTGTTGCCTTGACATCACAATCAGCTTGAATTGTACCCGTAGCAGATTACTCAGAGTATTTTCTTGGTCTAGTTACTCCATTATCCTCAATCGTAGGCCAGATGAGTGGACCATTTTCAACGGATTCAAGGATCATTCGTCCATGTTGTCTATTCATCATGTATAGCTCCATTCTGCTTTTCCAAGAATCATACATATCTTTTTCCAGCATAGGTGGACGATTGTCAGCACCCGAAAGAATTGCTTTGTCAGCAAGAGTCGTCATTGAGAAATTTGTATGTTAAAAGATTACTTGTTTGATCGAATGGTGATTGAAAGAAATTGTGTTGTTATGAGTTGTCTTTTGTGTGTTGTTATATCTTGAAACTACACGGGATTTTACAATTCTTGACAAAACCGGGAAAACACGTAAATGTTTTACGGGATTTTACAAGTCACGGAAATAAACCATATAATTTAGGTTTACAGATTTGTGTGTTTTAACTTTTGTCCAAGTGAATTGCGAATTTGGTTGCAAAGGAAAATTGCTAATACGGTGAAGCCTTTAGACTGCAGATTCGGTGAAGCTTACAAAATTGCCAATTCGGTGATGCTTGCAAAACTGCTAATCCAGTTGAAACTAATAGCTGCGAATCCGGTTAAGACTGAAAGCTATGAATCCGGTTGAAACTAGGAAGCTGCTAATCCGGTTGATACTAGTAGCTGTGAATCCGATGAAGCTTGCAAAAGTGGCAATCCGGTGATGCTTACAAAATTGCTAATCCGGTTGAAACTAATAGCTGCGAATCCGGTTAAGTCTAGAAGCTGTGAATCCGGTTGAAACTGAGAAGCTACTAATCCGGTTGATACTAGTAGCTGCGAATCCAACGAAGCTTGCAAAACTGCCAATCCGGTGATGCTTGTGAAACTGCCAATCCGGTTATCACAAGGACGAAACTCAAACTTTCAAAAACATAAAAAGACACATTTTTTATTGTTTTTTTCCAACTTTTCTTGTACAACTAGTATTACTAAACCTATAGATACCTTAAAAATGTAAAATTTATGGTTTTTAAGCCAAAAAATTCAAAATCAAGATTTGTACTTTGAAAGGTTTTCGAACACAAAATGAGACACAAAAAGATGATTTTCTTTGATCCAAAGAGTTTGTTTGTTCATACCTTTAGTAATTTACGTCGGGTGCGAACTTAAATTAATTGTTGAAGAAAACTTGAGACGTCGAAAGATGTTGACGAATTGATGATTAGTAAGTACGAGTAACTTAAGCACTTTACGTTATGTGTTATAAGTTACATGTTTGTCATCACCAAAACATAAAGAGAATGTATAAGATAAAATAATCGCAAAATACTACCAATAAACTCCCCATTTTTGATGATGACAAAATACGTAACTATAACCTCATAGTAAAATGTTAAGTTACTTGTTTACGACTTCTTTCTCCCCCCTTTTTGTTGAAACAAAAAAGGTGGACATCCAAACGAGACTTTATTACTACACTTTAACTCTTCATCAAAGAGTAAGCATGCATCATCCTAAGTGAAGTCTTGATTCTATCAATCCCTTTTAAACAATGACATTCCTTGAACATTGACTCAAGCGGATGCATGGATCAAATTAGTTGCAAACTCTTAACCTGCATCAATGGTTAGTTTCGCGCAACAAAAAATATAGGGATGAAAGACACATAAAAAATGTATAGATGTCTTAAACGGTTGCAAACTTAATGGCTTGGACATTTTCAAATGCTCCCCCTTGGTGTATGCTCCCCTTTGATTGGGGCACCAAGAAATCGAGTAACGAAAAAGTGCTACAAAAACAAAGTAGAAGAAAATTCAACATAAATAAAATAATTGGATGAAAGATAAATATGCAATACATTTAGTGGGAACAAATCATGTAATGTTAGTATATGCACTCTAAAGTGTGGCACTAAGACAAAAAAAAATTATGAACGCTTAAGACATGGAAATGTTTAGGAACCAATGATAAATTCACCGAACACATGCTTAAAGGGCTAAGACTCGATAAACACGTTCCTGTAGTATCATTATCTTACCAAGAATAATTATGTGGATTAAATAGATCTAATGGTTATATGAGAAGATTCCTACATCCTCTTAAGGTTTTCTTTGTAAGCCTTATGTATGCTTTTCATGTTTGGGTGTTTAAGGATAAACATTATATAAACTTAGTCGAACTAATGTTATGATAAGGATGATTTGTTGAGGAAACATAAATGATGAGATTAAGCCTAATGGAAAGGGAAGTGTTGACTATAAGGTTTGTTGGGTGTTTGGTAGGTTTGGAGAGTAAGGTGATGAGGGAATGTTGTTTTGTTGTTGGGAGAGATGGAGGTGGTGTGTTTTGAATTTGGTTATCACTTTGAGGTGGAGATTGAGTGTGAGTAACATATGAATTGATGGGTGAGATGGGAAATGGAGGATGTGAGGCAACTTGTGGTGATGTAGGAGTGTCCTTAATGTAAGGGTTTGGTAATTCTTGATTGGGGTGATTATTTTCTTGAGATGGTTGTTAATGTTGACGAACAAAGGTGAAAATGTGAAAATGGTGGATTGTTGTGATGGTGATGGTGAGAATGAGGTTGTATTTATAGTAGAGTGTGTAGTCAATGGGTGAAGATTGTAACACCCCCATTTTTAAAATATAGCAGCGAAAGCTAATCTGGGGTATTACTTCATGGACACAACAATCATAATCATAGAAAACGACCCAAAAGAGACGTTTATTCAAAAGATATGTTATCATTCATTTCAAATCAGAGTTTTACAAAGGCATGTCCCAAAATCTAGTTACATACAATGTGAATGATAACAAGTTTAGCCATCTTCGAGTCCATGCCACTCCGTGCCATATATTGCTTAATAACCTAAGATAAACATGCTAAAAGTCAACACAAAGGTTGAGTGAAATTCATAGGTTTGATAAACAGTTTGAATACAAGTCATAGTGTAATAACTGTACAAACATAATTATTATGAAAATGTTATTGTTATGATCTTGGGTCACGTTATTATATACCCGTTATTTGTAATGATTGCAACGAATGCAATTATCATAGTAGCAGTGTATTACTCGTTTATTGTCTATGTTTTGGTCTGTTTATCCGATAGGTCCTGGTTCTTGTCTGTGTATGTAATAGTCTGATCTAAGCTCATGGCACACAAACTGACTATGTAAATATAATACCCAAAATTATGTGAATATAATATAAGAGAGCGATAATGGCCCTCTGGAGTAGGAAATTACCATAAACCTATGAAATTCGAAATATAGTGTGTGTCGGTTACCATACGGCTAACACAAACAGGATTCGTCAATCCTGATAGATCTATCCACAATATTCGTTTCAACTCCGAAAGTGATTAATGGTCCATGATACAGAGGGACTTTTGGCATAAAGTAACTTAGACATTAGTCGTAATGGTATATCATATTAGCGTATAACATGTAAAAACACTTTGTATACCTAGTTTAAGCATGTATAAGTCTTGAAAAGTCATCACATTGTTATAAAGATAAACGAGTATGCCAAAAGAGTTTGTAACAAGCATGTTAACCCCCTCGCGGTTAATAAAACATGAAAATAAGTAAATGCGAGTATGAACTTCACCTGTAGTAGATGTAATAAATATTCCAAAATGAAAGCTGACGACCTTATCATAATTTTAACCAAAGGAATGTTGATATAGTAAAATGATAGTAAATAGCCACGTCACGCAACCTGAGTAAATATGTTGAGTCTTAGGAAGATTGTACTCTAGAACTTTAGTTTTAAGAGTTATGAGTTTGATTGAAGAGTTTGGAATTATTGTATCACCGTTCGGGCCATCATAATTCAGAAGTCATTCAGTAAACGTTTGAGGAGCTAGGGCACTTTAAATCGTAAACCCAACAACTCAGTCAGAACGTAATACCAAGATGAAACCCCTTAATATGAAGCTCCCTAGTATTGTGATATGATATAATCGGTTTTAAGCGTTTTAATCAATATCTGGAAATGTTAAGCACGAGAAGTGTTAATTAAAGTTATGTCTTGTAAGGTTTTAAACATGATTTTATACTTTTTCAAAATGTTACATTTTAGACCCTTGAGTTTGAAAAGTGGCAAAATATACCCTCAGAGTTTGCACTTTTACGAGTTTGGTCCTTCAAGTTTAAAAGATATACCAAGTAAACCTTGTACTTTGAAAAGTGACATAATAGACCCCTATAGTTATAACTTTGATAAAATAACATATTCAGCCCCTTTAGTTATAAGTTTCAGAAAGTTACGATATATACCCCTTGCATGGATAATATTTACAAAACATGTCCAAATTGCCATGCAAGCTTCTTTTAACATTTCAATAGACATTTATAAGTTATAATAAACTAAAATATGAAGATTTAACGCAACGCAAGTTTAAAATAACGATTCGTTAAACTAAGAAGCAAAACGGGTCAAATTAGGGTTTCAAAACGTAAACGCGTAGGTTTTAAGTTCAAATTCCTTCATTAATCAATAAAGTGGTTATTTTAACATTAGTTAAGCATGCTAGGATAGATTATAACAATATTTAATCATTATAACATTTAGTTTTAAGAAAAACATAAAATTAGGGTTTCGGGTGTACGGTTTTGGATCAAAATGGAAAATGAGCATGAATTGAGTTATGAAACTTTAACAAGAGTATATTTAGGATCATATGAACATTATAAGGGTGTAGTAGCAGAAGTAGAACATTCAAAACCTGGGTTTGAGCTTCAAGGAGCAAAAATGGTGGAAATGGGTCGTTTCGGGTAGTATTTCCACTCGTACGCCTTGTATCTTGTTCCCGGGGCTTCAAATCTTCAAATCTTCGCTTGCTTGATCTTCTTATATGATCCTAGGATCATATGGAGCAGAGAATGTTTGCTCAATTGGGTTATAGAAAGAAGAAGTGGGGGATGAGTTAGAATGAAGTATATGTGCTCCTATTTATAGTGTTAGCAACACTTAGAGGCCAAGAAACTTTGATAACCAGGTTAGGACACATGGGGGGTGATGTGGAGAGGCTAGGGGATGAGTAATGAAGGCTAGAATGCAAGGTGGAGGTGGTTCTAGACGTTTTAGGGGTGTTTGGTTTGATTTATACATGGCTGTTTTTGGACAGCCAACATCAGTCTCGGTAAAATGGTTGCCATTTACAAACCGTAATTCCGTTGAAGCTCAAACCACCGAGCATTGTTAGATATTTGAGTCCTCTACAACGTTTAGTTTTACATATTTGAGGGTTACTATAGAAAAATTTAGAGATAATAGCCATTTACTACAGGTGTGCAGAATCTGCGTACCTTTGCCATTTCGGCTGTAACTAATTCATCCGACGTCGAATCGGGTTGATTCCACCGGCAAAATGATCACAAGACATAGGGCTACAACCTAGTGTTTTCACTTAATATCCAGATCCTATTGATATTTCTCAGATCCTATGTTTTATAGACTGATCCGATTCTGAACTAGGGCCTAGTTTTAGGTTTTAGGGTTAAAACTAGATTAGGGTTTTCTGGGTTTAATTCTTGAATATTGTTGTTGAAATGATGAAATGATGATAGGATATGATTGTTAATGTTGTAATTTAAGTTATTACAACTTATTTGAGTGTTGGTTTGGGGTTATGATGGATAAAAACCAAGAAACGGGTCATGATTTACTATTTTGCTCGGGTTAGGGTTTCTGACTTTTGAATTAGGGTTTGAATTTGGGTTTTGAGTTGTAATTATGTGTATGAAAAAGCTTAAGAATAGTTAATTAGGGTTTTTACACATTGTAAATTGATGTGTAGTAGCTTGTACCAAGTTGGTGATGAAGAAACCTAGTAAATGATAAACGGAGGGTAAATACTTGTTATTTTGGGAGTTCATGCTTCTATGATTGTAATTGTGCTTTTATGACGACTTGTACTTGATCTTAGAGGGTGTTTATATTTCAAATGAGATGTTATATTACTTTACTATGACGTTAGTAGCTTGGATATTCATCTTTGATATTAAACCTTCATGTAAGTAGGGTTTTAGATGGTATATGATAACGGTTTAAAGCCCGTTTTGATATAACGTTGCAAATGGTACATTATAGAAATAATGTACTTTGTATTAGCATATTAAGATATTGACTTGACATTTTATGATATTTGCTTGACATATATGAAGACAGGATGGCCATAGATAGGTTGCGTGAGCTCGTCTACTTTAGTTATGTAAGTTACATGACATACTGAGATATTGACAATACAACTAATGTAATAAAGCGAAAAATTTCCCCGTACAATTATGATAATAGAAAAATAGGTTTTGTATTTCGTATGAAAATTCTTGGGTTGTTATTAGCTGCGAATCCTAATGGAAGTTGCAAAACTGTCCGGATCTGGTGTTAGCTTGTGAAACTGCCAATCGGTTATCACAAGGACGGAACATCAAACTTTCAAAACACTAATATACACATTTTTTATTGTTTTTTTTCCAACTTTTCTTGAACAAATAGTATTTACTAACCTTTAGATACCTTAAAATGTAAAAATTTAGTTTTTATGTCTTAAAAAAATTCTCAAATCAAGATTTGCTACTTAAATGGTTTTTCAAACACAAAATGAGACAACAAAAAAGATGATGTTCTTTTTGATCCAACAGAAATCCAAAGCAAATACACCTATATCCAAGGATACTAGATTAAATTTACCTTAGTAAATGATCTTTTAGTGTATGTCTAAACTTCGAAAATCAAAAAAAAATATGAAGAAAGGTACGGTTTGAGAAATGATGAGCTAAAACAAACAAGAACAACACAAAAACTAAACAAATCACTCCATGGATCTTGATACCAATTGATAAATATCTAATAACATACTTGATGAGAGAAAGAGCGGTTGTTTAAGAAAGAGAGAGTGGTTGGATGAACACTTTAGAGAGAGAAAGTAAACATAGAAAGAAAATGTGTTAAGTATGTAAAAAAAATGAACAACCAACCCCCCCCCAGGTATGGAGAGGGTATTTCTACATCCCTAGTGATCAGCCTATGGTTAGCTTGTGGGCTTTCCATGGGCCTTTTGTCCCAATTAGATTACTATCATTACATTGGACTAACTACGGGCTTTGACTAACTATTATTGGAAGTGACTGATACTTTTCGTATTTCTAACATTAGTGCATATCGGTGGAGCGAAGTGGTAATACAGTTTATAGTCCACCATATGGATTATACTAGAGTAATAGTATAGGTGTCGTGGAGGTAGGGTCCTTAAATGTGGTGCATGGTAGTTCTAGTAATACTCCTATTATTGATAGAATAGATAACCTATAACGCTAAATAATTGAGGGTAAACTTATGTTTGTGGATGATGACGGGAACTCGCTTGTCTCTACGAGTTATATGGATAGTGAAAATGAAGTGGAGGTGGTGTTTGATGAAACTACTAATTTAATGGCTTCAATGAGTTCTAAAGGTGGAAATGACAAAGGTTATGATAATAATAGCATGTTGGAACAATGGAGGGAAACAAATTGGGATGATGACTATGACCCGTATGATTAAGATTTGTATGAAAGTCATGATATGTCTTATCATCTTTAGGCTATTTGTGATAATTTGGATATCACGGTCCGTGGTCGAAGGAAGAAATAGATTATGTTTGATAGCTGAGTCAATTGTAATCTAGTAATAGTAGTGTCCTCCTTTGGAGTAGTTGCGCTTGTTATGTTCCTTTTGTGCCTATGTAACGGGCTGAGGTGTGGGATTCACCCACACCCTTTGTACTGAATCATTTTTTGGAGTAATACATTTACCGAGGAAACCCTTTACCCAAAAAAATATAGGTGTCATGGATTCGCAACTAGATGTACGGATGGTATAAACCCCCCATCCCGAACCAGTATATATCATGGTGTCTCTCTTTTTCTCTCTTCATCTACTTATTGTCTTCATCGTCAAGTAGATCTTTACACCACTTAGTTATTTAAGACTTGAAGTTTTAGAAACTTTGAAGAAGTCAAGATAACTGTATTCACCCCCTACTATGGTTTTACAGGTTAGATATGTTTATGTTCAAAGTAGACTTGGCCCAATAGCCCAACCACCGTATTGCTACCCATTCCAGGCCCCTCAAGCCCATTTGACTTCTGCTACTATCAATACGGGTCTAGCCCACCAGGCCAAGCCAGCGGTTTCTGTTGGTCTCTTGGCTTAACATGCCCAACCCTTGGTTTCATATATGGATAAGCAGACCCAAGTTATAGCTTTATTTCTACATGCACCTTATTGATATTTAGCTACTAGTGGTTACCCTTATGCTACCTCTACAGTGTAGCCCTCGTAAGCCACTATGCTTCCTTAACATTTTTATATTATGACATTACAGGATCCGACCTGGAATATGGATATCGGAGCATCGTCTCATTTTTCTGATAACATATGTACACTCACTTCTGTTAGTAATCAAATCATTTATAAATTTATATTTATTAGCAATGGCCAATCAATACTTGTGACTAACATGAGACATAGCTTTTTGTATACAATCATAAACCACTTTACCTTCATCATATACTTGTCTCCCATAACATAATTAAAAATTTAATTTCTATTCAATTTGATATCGATGTACTAGATTTTGCTCTGGTCTCAGATACCGACTCAGAGCCATTCGAGGATCCACGGTCACGTGATTACACTCTAGCTTTGGATGATGACACAAAGATGCTCGATGCACCGGCATCACCCGACTACACCACATATTCCAACTCGGACATTGAGCCTTTTGAGGGGGACCCTCATGAGGCAGATCTAGAGGAGTTTTCTGAGGAGGACCCTTTAGAGGATGATTCATCAAATGAGGACCTGATGGAGGCTGATGAGCCATTGCAGGCTCATGTTACACCTACACCACCCATCTAGACAACACCTACCTTTCCTGTTATTCTTGTCTAGCCTGGACAAGAGATACCACTACGCCGCCCATATAGGATTCACCCTTACGGGATACGTCTGATATGTATACTGAGGAAGACGGTACGTCTACCGTTTACTCTACCACTAGACATTGAGGCGGCGATCACAGAGGAGATCGCTGCACCATCTCACAAGAGGTACAGATCACCATCACTATCATCAAAACCATCTTCACCATCACCTTTGCCATCACCATCTTGTAAGAGATGCAGATCACCATCACTACCACCACCACCACCAGTACCATCATCACCACCAATACCACTTGCCATGCTGCCACCTCCCAAGAGGTTTAAGATGACTTCACCACAGCCGGATATCAATGATGAGACTATGACTGAGACCATCATTCATGCTAGACTTCGTAAGAAGTCATAGGCCTGTCATTAGACATTTTTGTGCCTGGGATCAGTACATGGAGAGACCAGGAGGGTGTACCTAACACCTATGAGATTAGAGAGAGCTCTTCAGCAGCTGATGTACTCCTAGTCATTGGTGAGTCTGTTTACGATCTTGTACCATTAATTATGGTGAGATTGATTCGTCAAGAGGGTTAGATTAAGGAGATTCAAGATCACTTATAGGAGATCCTGTTGTAGAGAGTCGAAAGTATAGATTATAAGTTAGAGACACTTCATGATTTAGTTGAGGCTGCTGAGCAACAGATTGAGGTTTTGCATGACTCGCTAGGGATTGTATGGGATAGGATTACAGAGTTGTAGATCTGCATAGAGGATGCAGAGGCTCACTTACGAGAGAGCGAGTTTAGAGAGATTGGACACAAGGCACGCCTCAAGAAGATATAGGATCAACTTGACATGTAGACTACTAGATTAGTATCACATGTGGCTTCTTTTGTATTGTAGCCTACTAAGTTGAGTAGTACTCACTAGTAGTTTTAATATTATGATTGTACTCTTTTATTTCTTTGTAAAATGATGTATAAAGTATTAAATCTACTTATGTTGGTTATGATTATGCTATCTTGTGATGTTGATTTATACTGCCATGGTTGTTTATATTATATCTCTGCTTGTCATGACTTTATCTTGTATGAAATCTTATTGTGTGTTGTTGTCCTTTATGATTTTAAAGAATATGTCAAAAACTAGACAAGAATTAAACTATGTTGCTATCGGGCAATTGATCGCTCAACGAGTAACTGATGCCATGACAGCCTACGAGGCTAATCGAAATAGCATAAATGAAGCTCACAATGAAACAAGCAGAAGCGATGGAGGGGTGAAGTGCGCAGTTTGCTTTTGCTCCTATAAGGAGTTCCTAACTTGTAAGCCCCGTAATTTCAAAGGAAGAGAAGGAGCGGTTGGTTTGACCCGTTGGTTTAAAGAAATGGAAGTAGTGTTCCACATAAGCAATTGCGCTGAGAATTTCCAAGTGAACTATGTCGGGTGCACCTTGCTGGACAATGCACGACATGGTGGAACTCTTATGTGAAAACTATTGGATTGGATGATGCTTACGAGACAATGTGGAAAAAGTTGAAACAAATGATGATTGATGAACACTGTCCATAGAATGAGGTTCAGAATATGGAAACTAAGCTCTAGAATCTATTAGTTAAGGAGACTGACATTGTTGGCTACACCAGGCGCTTTTATGAAATGGCTTTACTTTGTCCCGCCATGGTTACACCTGAGTAAAAGATGATTGAAAGGTACATGTGGGGTCTAACCGATGAAAATCAAGTAAATATTACCTCATCAAAGCCAAAATTAAGTGGGGAAGCCATACGTATGACTCATGATCTCATCGATCAAGTTGTGAGAGCAAAGACTGCTAGGAATGATGAGAACAAAACGAAGTGAGAAGATAATCACATAAACAACTCTGGGTAACAAAACAAATGACAAGAGGTCGTGAGGGCTTATACTACTGGGCAAGATAACATGATTGGGAACGCTGGGAAATTACCTCTCTGCAACAGGTCTAAGCTGCACCACACTAGGTGATGCACTGTGAAGTACAACAACTGCAAGAGGACTGGCCATCAAAACAGATGCTGTAGAACCCTCACTCATGAAAAAACTCAGAGGTCCTCAGTAAACAATCAGAGAGCTCCAGGAACTTATTTTGAGTGTGGTTTGCAAGGACATTACAAGTATGAGAAGCCATTCAGGACCCTAACATGGAAATTTGAGTGGAAGTGGAGGAGCTTGCGGGAGAGCATTTGTACTTGGTGAAGGAGAAGCTATTTAGGACCCTAACGTGGTTACTAATATGTTTCTTCTTAATAACTATTATGATACTGTCATATTTGATTTGGGTGCCGATAGGAGTTTTGTGTCGACTGCTTTTAGTTCTTTAATTAATATCACACCAACTTCCCTAGATGTTTCATACACTATAGAACTGGCCAATGGAAAACTAATAGGAGCCGATACCATAATTTGAGGGTTGATGTGGTTGTAGTTAGACTTCAACAAGAAGTTTTACAACTCCCTAGACAGAGCATCTAACTGTTGTAGTGTAGTAAGGCAAGACTCGGGGGTTGTTATCGTAATCTAGGGGAATAGGCTTGGAAGGCTCAGACAGAATCTAACAGAGGTCTAAGGGGTTAAGAGAAGACTCTTTTTGTATTTTCATATTTTTATAAAAGCAAGTAAAAATCATAGTTTAAGAGGTTGGTTAGCTTTTAGCAATTAAACTAATTATAAATCTAAACTACTTTGGTGATAACTATATGGTAAACGAACGTATTTACCTAATCATGCATTAATCCTTATTATGTTTCTCTAGATTATGTTGCTTTGTCACCCTTGTAAATGATCTGTGTAAGTATTTCCTAAGTCATGAACGAATTACACGAACCCGCCGTCTATGTAATATTACGTTAAGGCAACGCATAAGTAAGGTAGTATGAAGACTATTACAAGGCCCCTAAGAGTACATTACATGCATTTAAAACACTTAAGAGGGATCAACCATATTAGGGGTAATGTAGTATGAAGATTGTTACCGATGGTATCCTTTCTACACACTCGTGTTTCCCTAGACGTCTATGCCAATTTAATATATATTATGGCTAGTTTTTTAAAGCCTAACACGCACATCCATCACAAAAAGCAACATAATAAAGATCTACATAATAAGTTTCATGTAATCATAAGTAAATACTGATGGATCTAGCCAAAAATATTATAAGGAAGTGAAGAACATAAATTAATCAAACAACACATAGACATATTAAATGATAAAAGATAAAGGATCTCACTTGATTAGAACATGAGTTAGTGGAAGATACAAGAGGTTTTTGACACCCTAAAATTGGTCTAAGGATCTCATTTGATCCCAAAAGTTACACACTTAAAAACCTTAAAAACTATGGGGATATATAAAGAAAGAAGTCTCAACAGCGTCGCAAGGTTTCTGACATCGTTGCTTCGCTGAATCTTCTAGGTTTTTTTTGAGGAGCTATGTTCTGCCACCGTCGTGAGGGTCCTAACACCGTCGCTTGTAAGATATGACGACATCGCAAGGAATTGTGACGCCGTCTCCAGGCACTGTACGGAATTCTTCAAGAGACTTCGGTGTAGAGTCGTAGTCTTGTCTGTTTCTTCTCCAATTGAGCCCAAGTCACGTGTATTTCCTCCAAAAGCCATCCAAATGCTAAAAACACAAAAACAAAAGATTAAGCACATAATATGGGGATATTTGCATGATTTAGGGGGTTGAATGACCCCGAAAAAGTGTATAAAATAACACCTCATCAAATACCCTTACACTTAGGATTTGCTTGTCCTCAAGAAAATGGGCTTTTCTACCTAGACAATAGCAATATTGGAGGCATTTAACCTACTCTTTAAAAGCAGTTTACGACACAACCTTCTAGACCTCGTAATTAAAAGCATGAAAAGTATATACTAGCACCTCACATAAGTGTTTGGATTCTCTCTTTCTCTCGGGTGTATAATGAATTATAACAATATGGGAAACGAGAAAATTAACACTCATTGCCTGTCATAGCATACAAATTACCATAGGCTTGGTAAAGGATCAAACCTCCACCGCTAGGCGCAAGTACTAGGAATTACTATCAAAGAGGTCTTTAAAGGGTTGTGATGTGTAGGGTGTAGGTTAAACAGAAGCATCAACAGATGGTAGATACACGGACGGTGATAAGCTAATTAACTACAAGAATACATGCTGAGGTGTTGCTAAGCCAAGACTCGACTACTCTACGAATAGAAAATGAACTAAAACTTACAAACTCTACATCAATCTCTTTCTTTTTATTTTTTGTTTTTTCTCTTCTTTTTTTAAATGATAAAAGATAATACATAACTTGGGGTTTATAACACACCCTTACACTTGAGTTTTTGCTAACTCATTACAATTTACTAATATAATGACCCGAATTAAAATGATCAACAAACATGGAGCGTATTGAGCTCTATTAGGGGTAGCATGTGACTTCTTCCCTAATTCTTCATAAGATAAAAACTACCATGATTCCCAATCATCCCAAAATTGTATTTACAAGGATAAATGACTCGACTTAGCAAGTATGTAATCCTGCAATAATTAACTGAGTTTACAATAATGTACTAAAAGCGAGTACATACAAGGTAGGCTAAGGCGATTTGGGTGTAACAATTGGTTCAAGGGTGACAATGCTCTTCATTAATAGTTTGGAATCCACCAGAAAATCATGAGAACCGTGAAAAGGATAGGCTCGGAGGGGTGTACTAGGGGTATCATGCACTAAAAATAGGTGCATGGCAAGGGTGTGGGATAGTTATATAATCGAGGTGACCATCATAACAATTACAGGTTTAAAACATTGGTTATCCTATTGCCTCTTATCATTTAGCAAATCCTAATTCTCACTATGCGCTCTCAGGATGCATCACAAGAACAAGTTCTAGAATTTAATACACTACCAGTACACTCATATAATTTTAAACCGATACCAATGCTCCAAAAAAGGCGACGAAACCAAATATACACATCCATAACGATGGAATAGATACACATGATTGCTCACTCCTTAACTCGAGAAAGCTAAAGGTAAAATTATCTTGGGTATCAAAAATGGATACCCGAATTCCTATAGATCTAATGGCGAGCCTCACATTTTTGGGATGGAATTTTGAGGGTTTTCGTGCTAGTCATATAAATTCATATCCATGAGACGCTAATAACATTTGATTTTTGTCGGTATGTGTAATAATTGTTTTTTAAATTTTGGTTAAAATTACCATCTATGCTATGTTTCGATATATTACTTATCATTTTAAGGACAAAGCAAATGGCAATTGAAGGAATAGTTTCTAAGGCTTATTTCCCCTTACACTTAAGTTGAACATTGTCCCTAATGTTCTTAAAAGTACCCATAACACGAATAAAGGGAAA
>BQNB010005014.1:83101-104461 GCA_026074375.1 Tanacetum coccineum | reverse complement strand
TAAGCCTCCAATCTTCTAGGCATAAAATGATGTTACGGCATAACCTTGTCGCATATGTTACGCCATAATGCTGACTCAGATAAATCATCTCTTGTAAATTTGAATGTTGCTGCGTAAAGGAGGAGAGGTTTTACGCCGTAAAGGGTGTAATGACTTATTTCTTTGTTAGAGTATGTTACGCCATAAACTGCCTTGGACACTCCTCTTTAGTGCATTCCATGTCCAAATCCCTTGTCTTTTGCTAAAATGCTCACTTGTTCCCTGAAAACTAATAATAAACAATTAAGTAACATTTTTAGGCATTTATAGCATGTTTATAAGCATTTTCAAAGGGATTTTGATATTAAAATGTATTAACTATTTGATGTTATCAAATATCCCCCCACTTGACTTCTACTTGCCCTCAAGTAGAACCGTTTAGAATAATTCATAAAAAGATTTCCCCAATTTGACTTGAAGAAATGAATTTATAAGTTACTTATGCTAGAAAACATCAGAGCCGAACACCTCACGAAAAAGGGATAAAAACACTCAACTCTCATTACTAATTTAAGTGTTCAATTTTGGGGTGATCACTCAATTATACAGACATAGTGTGTGTTCTATCATAAGCTTAGAAAGTACACAAGTCTCCACCAACTAGAATTAGGGTCTAAACAGTCTTCAAAGCAACATGGGTGACATTTGGTTTATTGGGTGATATAAAGGGTTAGGATAGACATGGGATACACTTTTAATGGTTGTTAAGATAAAAACACGAAACAAATAGTCTAAAGTAATCTAAGACTGCCATAATTAGCTACTCTCTATCCAAGGTCCAAGAGTCTGGGTTCAAAACCTGATCTTTGATAATGGGCTACTAGCTCCATTCTTCATATTTGTTGAGATGGCTTGGTGCAATAATGGGCTACTAGCTCTATAATTTTTAACTTAATTTGCATCTTTTTTATATTTTTGAGCACATGGGTGGCTTTTTAGTTGCACCCTCTTTTATTTATTTTCTTTCTTTTTAAACATGAAAATGCTATAGGAGTTTATATCTTTTTATTATTGCCCCTGCAACACTTGATATTATACGCACATTCCCCCATTTGAGATGAACAACGTCAAAAGTAATGACATAGGGGGGTCTTTATAGATCATAACTAATTGGTCTTCCATGAACGCATAAAATTCTCGTTCTCATTCCCCCAAACCATGGACTTAAATAGCCAGAGATTTCAACACAAAGAAAATAAAGACTACAGGGTAGCCTAAGGCAAAATGGTGTAACAAAACATATATGGTTTAAATAGGATTGGCTTGACAAGGTGATCTAGGGTTATCTTGAACTGGTAGTGAGCGCAACTAGGGTTTTACAAGGGAAGGTTGACAAGTCAGTATGACAAGCCGATAAACACACACACATATAGGCTTTTTAGGTGATTTCCTAAAATGTTGCCTTTTTGAACAGTCTATTCCAACTAACCAATTAGGTCTTAACAAGATGTACATGCCGAGTTCTAAAGTCTACAATACTACCGACACTCTCATGTATTTGGTGGATTATATATATTAGATGAAAACGAAATATTAGGCTTAATCTCACCAAATTAGTTACATGATAATAATGCGCTCAGCAAAGATTTATTCTAGTTTAGTCAGAAAAACATGTCAAAATTTTAAAATTGGCACCATTTTTCAAAGAAAACTAAGAAATCGAAGGCAAATATAGGTCAATTGGTAATTCTACTCCTATCCCCCCACTTAGTTTATACAATGTCCCTATTGTACAATTAAGGAAATGAAATAATGAAATAAGAGTAGAATTATAACAAAAGACTCCCCTGAGTGTTGCTCTCTTCTCTGAGTGATAATTGCAAGAGTTGACTTCTTGCAACGTGTCTATAGAACAACCTCATTTCCCTTGAAATTACTAGACAACAAAAAGCATTAAACGTTCATTGATAAATATACACTACAATCTAACTCACTTTTGTAGGAATCGCAAAGAATCGTCCACCAAATGTTAGTCACCGGGTAATTTAAACGTTCAGTAAATCCAGAATCAAAGATACATTGACACCAACCTAACCGCGAACGTCAACCACTATAGTCTCCAAAATCCTCCATACATTATATCAAATGGACTGAGAAAACAGTTCCAGTTGCTGCAGGAAGTTCGAAACAACATAGAGAGGTATATGGAGAACTATAAGAATGTTTTCACAAGACATACATATCAACTGAATGCTGAGCTGAGCGCGATCGATATCAATTCTCACTGGATAGAATTAACGAAATCTACTCCACATTTTATGCTTGTCCGTATCATAGTGAAATGTGGAAAGCCATTGCAAGGTTGAAACAAGGTTGAATCAATTAATGTTCAAGATCTTGAAACCAATTTATATTGGGAGTTTGAAAATTCACATCTACGAGATGGTGAATCCCTTGAATCGTATTACTCACTTAAAGGGTTATATGGAACATAAGACTCCTAGGTGCTCCACTGTGTCCTATACTCCCATTGTCTTCTAATTCTATTGCAGCTGTCGAAGATAATTTTCTATTCATCGTAGACTCTGGTGCTCAAAGCACATTACCAGAAATCTCAACTTCTAACTAATTTTGAGGGAAATTTTCTGGGCACTGTAATGTTTTGGAAATTATCAAATTGCAACCAATTACTAGCTATGGAGACCTGGTATCAAGGAACTATTTCTATCAAAAGGTTTTATTACGTTCGAAGGGCTAATCACAATTTATTCTTCGTATGGGTCAATATCCCTGTGATGCGGATTTGAAGTTGCTTTTCGAAAGTCTACATGTTTATATCCGTGATTTGAAAGGGAAATGATCTTCTCCACCAAGGTTCTCATGTGCACAGAATTGCATTCCATGTCTCTGCAAGACTCAACAACTCTCAATCCAATTTGCTTTATGGCTAAAGCACATCATCTCAAGCAGGTTATGCATGCAGTCCGTCTATCTCATTTAAAACTTCGACAACCATCAACTTGCCTTTCAAAGAATAATAATTTGAATGAGCCATCCAAGCTGAAATTCACAAAGATCATCTGTGTTCTACTTGTGAGTTGGGGAAAGCAAAAAGAAAGTCTTTTTTTCATTCCTAAAGAAGGACTCCCCCCGAGCTCAAAAAAGAGACGTAAATCAACTTCTACACAATGGACTTATGTGCCAAACGCGATAGAAAGCATTAATGGAAAGAAATATTTTCTTTTAATTGTTGATGACTTCTCCCATATTACTTGGACCACTCGTTGCGGTCCAGAAGACAAACACCTGGAGTTCTTATTGATTTCCTCACCCTGTCAAAGAGGACTTCATGCTCAAAGTAACAACAGTTCAATACTGACAAAGCATGGAAATTTATTAATAAATCTCTTCATGCATACTTTGCAAAAGAGGGAATTAGACACGAAACGTCAACTGCTCGAACACCTGAACAAAACGGCGTTTGTCGAAAGACGGAACCGTAACTCTGTTGAGGCTGCTCGAGACAATGCTAAGCGCCGCTAAAGTTCCTTTGTTCTTCTGGGCTGAAGCAATTGCAACAGCAATGTTTTTTACTCTAACGCGTATCACATTGTAATTCCTCCGACAGTGAGAAAGACACTTATCATATCAGCAATGCCCGAAACCGTCAGTCAAGTTCTTTCAAATCTTGGTTCTCTATCTACATCGTCAGAGATGGTGAAAATCTTGATAAAATGAAAGGAAAAAGGTGATGCATGTATTTTTGTTGGGTATTCTACTCAGTCAAAGGCTTACAGGGTATTTAACAAGAGAACAAGAATAATAGTTGAAACAATTCATGTTAACTTTGACGAATTGCCTCAGATGGCGTTAGATCACGTCAGTTCTGACCCCGGTCCACAATGTTCAACGACGGTAACTTTGAACAAGAAAGTTTAAGTCCCAAGTTCCACAAAGTCAAGAAAATGTTCCTCAAGTTGCTGAGACAGTAACAACGTCAAATGAGCTAGAATTGCTTTATAGTCCGATGTTCAGTGAATTACTCAATGGAACTTCTCATGTTGTGTCAAAGTCTTCTCCGCTGTGCCACTGCTGATAATAATCTCGATAAACGTCAACAAAAAAACACAACCACACTTCTACATACACCGACGTTGCAGATCCACCTCCAATGAGAAAAAAGGAAGAAACATTCATTCAACCCATTCAAACTCCAACTCAACACCAATTGTCACTGAGCAATGAGAACAATATTCAAGCAGAAACCAATACAGAAAATGCAATCTTTTGACGACGATGAATTTATCAGACATCTTCAGTACAAAACCGGTAACAAGATCAAGGGGAGACATCGTCTTCGTCATGTCGATTCGTCAAAATGCAGTACTTTCTATCCAACACCATCCTCAGCACAAAGACGTTGGACAAAAGATCATCCAGTAGAACAAGTCATTGTAAATAATCCGTCTGATATCAGTGAGAACCAAACTCAGCTAAAACAATGGCGAGATGTGTATGTTTCGCACCACCGTGATCGATACACGAACCAAAGAACATCAAGAAGCCATGGCTTATTCTGCCATGGATTGAATCAATGCAGGAAGAACTTCCATCATTTTAGATCGATTAGATGTATGGGAATTAGTCGACAGACACCACTTAGCAAGAAAGTCATTAACTTAAAATGCTCTGGAAAAACAAACGTGAATGAGAAAATACTATCATTCGCAACAAATCCACGTCTTGTGGCTAAGGTATAATGCTCAAAAGGAAGGAATTTGATTTCGAAAGATCATTTGCACCAGTTTCCGGTTGAAGCTGTACGATTGTTCATTGCGTATCTATGCACACAAACATTTACATGTACCAAATGGACCTTTAAAAACAGCATTTTCTTACTGACCTCTAAAAGAAAGAAAGTGTAACGTAAACCAACCAGATGGATTTGTTGACCCATATCATCCTGACAAAGTTTACCGTCTCAAGAAAGCATTAAGATGGTCTCAAACAAGCACCAAGAGCGTGGTATTGAAGAACTACTCCAACTTCCTGGTATCCAACTATTTCTCCAAAGTTTCTATGATCCAACATCTGTTCATAAACTAAACATGGGGAAGACATACTGCTTGTGCAAGTTTACGTTGATGATATAATTTTTGGTTCTACGAACCCAAAACTTTCAAAACGATTTAGAAAACTAATGCACAGCAAGTTTGATATGTCTATGATGGGGGAGCTGAAATTCTTTTTAGGAATTCAGATCCACCAATCCCCTCGTGTATCTTTTTATAAACAGCTAAGTATCGCTCAAGAGAATACTTAAAAACATGGTATGACCTCCATTTGATAGCATTGTACTTCCACAAGGCTTGCATAAACACCTTGAGCTGACTTGATGGTACTCCCGGTCGACCAATAACGAAATAATCGAAGTATGGTCGTAGCACTCAATGGTACCTAACAGCAAGTAGACCAACATTATACATCAACATGTTAGTAGTGCCGCTATCAAGCGAAACCGACTGAGAAACATCTCACTGCGGTAAGCGGATCTTTCGGTACCTTAAAGATACCATTAACATGGGACTCTGGTATCCGAAGGACACCGGTTTCGAACTAACTGCTTTTTCAGATTCGGATCACGCGGGCTGTCTCGATTCACGTAAGAGCACATCTGGTGGCATACAATTTCTAGGTGGGTATAAGTCTTAGGTCAGCTGGGGACATCCAAAAAGCAGACTGATGCACTTCAATGTCTTCATCAGAAAGCCGAGTATTTTCTTTATCTGCGTGCTGAGCGCACAAGATCTATGGAGAGAACTCAGCACACAGATTATGGGCTTTCAACTTTGATAAAAACCTATTATTGTGACTCAAAGATCATCCATAGCCTTCTTCGAGCAATCCAGTCCAGCATTCCCGTACCAACACATCGTTGTTCAGATAATCACTTCATAAAGGACAGGTTGAAAAGGTATTGTTAATTATTCTTTGTCGGAACTCAATACCAGTTAGCTGACTGTGTCACGTAAAGCTTTATCGAAGATAGGTTTAAGTAAACTTGTCAGACAACTCGTATGAGATGTTTGAACTCCAGATGAACTTGGAGTTTCTGTCAATTTAATCAGCTTGATCAATCAAACATCAATTTTGTTAGAATAATTTAATTCTCTTCTTATTTTGATTCTAAACAATTTTGAAAAAAGAAAATAACAAAAATATAAAACAAACCAGACAAAAAAGAAAAATAGAAAAATATAAAACCTAGAAAAACAAATATAAAATCAGAAAATATTTAAAAATACAAAGAATCTTCTCGACATGTCTCTTGGAATCGATAAATTTTACGTATCCCTCACGCTAGAAAAGTTGATTAACATCGACACAGGCGTTGTAAATGAAGTTCCGAGCGAGATTTTCAAATGCTTCAAAACAATAATGTCATATCAAAATTTTTCCTCTATGACTTATGTACATTTCAGTGCATAACCTCGGTCCCAGAATGTAAAGGGAAGTGTACGCTTCAGTGCGCGTACCTAAAATAAAGAGAAGTCTTCTATCAATGATTTTAAAATCGTTGAACACAATTTATCAAAAATAACTTTCAATGTCCAAAATTGTCCACATATAATTTGTGGTAATATTTTCCATAAAAAAGATTAATTGTTAAAATCCGTTGTTTAACACTCCTTCCTCGAAAAATTTTCCAGGGATTATTAAACATAGCCTTTAATGTGTTGGAGTACGATCTCATAAATGTCAATTTTATGTATCCCAAACACATCATGTGAAATTAAAATTTGGAAACTAATAAAGTCCAATTATTAATATCCTTGATCACATAAGGCATCCTCACACCGTCTTCAAACATTTGTGGGGTCATAATCAATTTTTCTTCCAATGTCCAATTTTTAATAAAATATTGTATCGCCACATAAACTGTGTGAAGGGAGCTATCGAATCTTAATTGCATGCAATCATCGTGGTGTATCAATTTTCTCACCCCATGGAATTTTTCATACAATTTTATTTCATTTGTATATCAAATACTAATGTTTTATTATTTAAAATAAGGGAGAATAATGTGATTAAAATATGATAATATACTAATGAGATCTTAAGACTCTAAGTCAACTCTGTCCTTCATGTGCACGGAAGTGTGATGGCATCTAAGCCAAAGACCATGAAGGATGCAATTGAATTTGCAGCTGAACTGATGTACAAGAAGATCAACACCTTTGCTGAACGTCAAGCTAAGAATAAGAGGAAACTTGATAACAACAACCAAGCTCAACAACAACCTCCCAAGAAGCAAGGTATGGCTATAGCTTATACCGCTGGGTCTGGTGAAAGGAAAGAGTATGATAGAACTCTACCATTGAGCAACAAGTGCAAGTTTCATCACTATGGCCAGTGCACTGTAACGTGCGCAAACTGCAAGAGAGTTGGCCACTTGACTCGAGACTGTAGGATTCCTGCTGCTAATAAGCATTGAAGGGGTTGAAGAATGAAAAAGAAATGTATGGATAAAGGGTGAAAAGAAAGAAGCCCTCCTTACACCTTAGGCAGAAACCGGGTTAATACATAATCTATCAAAATCACAAAGATGATTGTTGATATTGAAGACGACATCATGGACCCAGTGATGCAATGCACAACCCTTCCCAGCCATTCGGGTTTCTCTCAAAAGAAACTTGTCTTATTTGTCACGGAGATACACACGTTATCTATTGACATCTCACTCCGAGATTGTTGATTGGTTGATATTGAATAGTGGCAATCTGCTACCAACTCCGATTACTAAAACCCAAAAGTGCAAAAGTGCACAAATCGAGTCTAGAGCCAGAAGAGATCAAAGTATAAATCTCATTAGGACACAATGTCAAAATACACTTGTTGAACACCATAAAGTTCACAAGTTGTAACAAAGAGTCCTACGCATTATCCTTGAGATCTTGCCAGAACATCCGAGTGATACTTAAGTATTCACAGTGAAGATGGAAATCCTGCTTGAGCCAACATCAAACAAGCTCTTGGTAGGTGACTTGCAAGATTCTATATGAATCAAGCTTGTGATAACTGGATATCAATTTTGGTCCAGTAAATGAATTGACGACTTAATCAGAAAGATAGTAACTATCTGATTCACTCTTACCGTGTTGTCTGCTTTGAGACGTTCCGGTAATGAGAACTAGCAAGCATGGTGAATCTAATACATCTGTGTTAGAAGATCCTACGCTTTGAGCTGGAAACCCTGTCAAGGAGATTCTTTGAATCTACCTGATCACAGGTATAGTATTTATACTATAAAACGGGAAACCGGAGGTTAATGCAACCGAACTCAAGATGAATGACAAAGCCATATTCATCTTTTATTGCTAACTGTCTTATTTTAGGTTTAGACGACGGTGTTGCAGCCTCATTCCAGTGAAGTCGGATTCATAAACCACATGCTCATACTCATGCTTTCAAAGTCAATCGTTCAACATCAAGATCATTGATTCTAAACTTCCCCACCATCAAAGAGCCTCAAAATCAAATAAAGAATCGTCAATTGGGGAAGATTGTTAGACTAATAATCATATATGTCAAACAAGAATGTAACAAGTATGAGCATGTTGGTCAAGAGCACAAGATGATCAAGAAAGTCAAATCAAGATGATTCAAGTCAAGGAGATGATGCAAGATAACGATCTCAAGAACTCAAAGTCAAAAAGATAAAGGCTCAAGATCAAGATCACAAAGCATGAATGAACAAAGCCATTACAAACAAGACAAGACCAAAACAAGGCAAAGCATAAATGTCAAAAGTCATATCTTTAATGTCAGGGGAGACAATGATAAATCAAATCAAACTCCTATAAGAATGTCATCGGTGGTACGGAGGAGTTTGAAGAAAGAGACCTCAACATTGAGGGAGATTGTTAGCCTTAATTATATTAAGAAAGACAAGAATGTTATCAGTCTTATAAAGTCAAACTAGGTATTGTATTGTAATAGGCTAGTCGGGTTCAACGGGCTTGGATTGTAATCTAATATTGTCCGTGTTTCGGGCTCAAAGCCTAAGTTTAGCCAAGCCCGGCCCAAGTAGAAAACCCACATGCCACTTATGGCTCAAGGGTATAAAAGAAACCCTCTCCACACATAGAGAGGGTGTTGGTTGCATTTCTCACACTTGTAATCCACCATTTCTCTCTCTAATCTAACTTTCCTAGTTTTTCTTTTCTTCCTTTTCTTTTCTTCTCATAACCGGCTCACTTAAGGGCTTATTTGGGTTTGCTTATTGTTGTGAAAGGATTATTTTAAGACCAACAAGACTAAAATGAAATATGCATAAACTAACATATTTTAACACATACTAATTAAGAACATGAGACATTTAACTGATTTAATCTAACACATGGCAAACACATCACAAAACAAACATACGATAACTAGCAATACCAATACGAAATTTAAACTAAACAAATTAAAACACATACGACATTCCTAACAATCAAGACATCCCTAAACATTCATTTGAAGACAAATAAGCAAGTATTTCAGAAGATAAAGCAACTAGTAATAAGCTAAACTATTATGCTATTCAATCATTGAAACGAGCATTTTAGCAAACATGAAACGGAATCCCAACATCAAAAACTTGATTTTGATGCCAAGATCATTTAGCAAAAGACGAGAAATGAGAGATTTTGAGATACAAAGCAAGAGAGCATTCAAGTAAACATCATGAGAAAATAAGCAATCAATTCAACAAGCAAACAAACAAACAAACGAGTACAAACATAAATCCCCCATAGCGGCGCCAAAAACTTGATGTGCCTCCAACGAGCTTTAAATTTATAAACAAGAATTACCGGTTTAACTAGGGACACATTCGGGCAAGTATACCCTAGTCATTTGTAGTATAGTAATTGGTAAATCAAGGTCGTCCCAAGAGATTTGGTTGCACTTAAGTGTTGTTCGTTTGTCTAAGCAAGTAACAAGGCGGTGGTTATGATTGTCATGGATCAAACCACCTTATAGAAGCAATATGAGAATAAGCACACAAAGAACATACATGTTTGGACAAATGATCACATGGATATTAGGATGTTTTATTTGGAAAACATATTATCATTGATAATCCTTTCGACCTATAGAGCCAATAATAATAGTTTAGTGTTTTATAAATCAATTATACATAAGTCTCAATCAAGTGGTCATATCATGAGCCTTATGCCTAACCAACAACAACAAAGAATCCTTTCGACCTATAGACTTTGATGCCATCGATTGTTAAGTTCCATTTACTTGAAAGATGATTAGAACACACATATTCAAAAGACTCCTTTCGACCTTTAATCTAAATTAAACCTTTACTTGTTATGTTTATTAATTTTCTTGAACAATCGTCACAAAGCACAAGACCAAATCATTCATCGACTAATGAATTGAAATCAACCAAAATTAAGAATCCTTTCGACCTATAGACTCAACAATGATTTAACCAAACAAGAACAAGCTTCAATTTAACCAAATATGTTGTTATTGTCATGATTCAAACAAACACTAGTTAAATCCAAACATCCCTTTATCACAAGTTTTCATAAGAACCAAACTAGTATGAAGACACACTTAAAAAGATCACATAAATCACAAACACAAGAATCACCACAAACATAAACATTGAATATTAAAGAAGAAGTTACCAAACGTTAGAGTTCAAGCACCAAATAATCTAACCAAAATACAAATACTCCTACCAAAAACCTTTTTAGAAATTAACCTCATGTTGTGAGTGAATTCCTGTGGGGTGTTTAGAAACAAGGATTGTTGAAGATTGGATAGTTTATGTATCTAGGGTTTTCTTCTCTATTCTTTCATGATTTATGGTTGTAGATGGCGACCCACACAAACAAAACCAACCCCCAACACTTCTGGAAACGTGTAGGGGGTGGTAGAATAGAGAGGTGTGAGTTGTGGTGGAGATAGGTTAAGAAAGGTAGGGTTCATGATTTGGAGTGTGTGTCAAATGGTGTAGATGTGTCCTCTATTTATACTAACACATTATGGCAGTTCCAGGGCTTTTCTTGGGGCTTAAGGGTTGTCTAAAATTGGCTAAGAGGGAATAGATCTTTCTTGATTTGTCATGAGTCTTCAAGTATGAAGTAGAAAAATATGGGCACCAAGAGTCGGGCGACACTGCCCTCTGTCTGGCGACACTACTCCAGCCTGGCGGCAAGAGCTCCTGCCGCGCGGCTAGCCACACAACCAAAAATATATTTTTCTTGATTTTGTGTATTAGCTTCTCGTTTGAGTCGTGCTTGGTCGTGGGTCATTAAACATCAATAAAACTTCATTTAAACTCTATGTTGGGCCTTGGAAGCTTGTATGGTTCACTCTTTTGTCATTTGAATTGCTTTTCGAGCTTGTTCTTTATGAGGGATTCTTCGTACGTGCATAAAACTTCATTTATTCTTTGTTTCTTTGTCTTTTTCTTGCTTTTCCTGTACTTGGCTACAAATAGACTTGTAAACATACTTTGGTACAATTAAGTAACAAAAGCATATAAAAATATCCAAATAACATATATAAAAGTACAGATAATGCTCCTAAGAATATACTCAATTTGAGCGTTATCAGTATGCTTATGCCTGATGATGTAGAGCGTTTAGAGCAGGTTGAGGAGGATTTATAGGATATTTATGATCATGTTATAGAGATACCGCTTCAGAGGATAGAGGACATTGAGACAGGACAGAGAGAGTTAGAGTCTAGGAGTTTGATTGCTGGTGGAGAGAGAGCTAGTTTGCTTGAGCAGGTTGTATCCTTGGAGAGGAGCATCACGAGACTTCGAGGCACCATGATGATGGAGAGAGCGAGAGCTGACAGGTTCCGGCGACGCGTGAGATTTATAGAGAGTGAGCTTAGGTAGATTCGTAGGTTCCATTACTATGACAGGATGCGATTTAGGAGATTGGAGACATTCGCTGTGAGGTGTTTAGGTTTTCGTCCATGATGTTTTATATGGACTTTAGGCTAATAGTAGAACCAGTTGTTAGTAGTTTTAGCGTAAACCAAGTTCCCCATTATGGGTCGAATGTAACTGACTAATGCTTTTATATATGATATGAAAAGCTTGTTTTGATTCTCTCGCGTATTCATCTTTATTGTTATTTACTTGTTCCTGCAAAACATGTTCTATTGTATTTTCCTATATAAACCTTATTTACCATTTATAGTGGCTATATCTCATATCGAATCTCACCGTGTGTTATGTCTTGTGTTGTAGAACATGACTATCACTTATTCTGGTATGACCTCAGAGGAAATCGAAGAACTTGTTAACCGATGAGTGGAGGAAGCGTTGGCTGCTTATGAGGTGACCCGTGCCGCAAATGCTCTCGAGGCTGAAAATCAAAGCCAAAATGGCAATGACATTAAAGAAATGGTGAGAATGGAAATGGTGAGAATGGAAATGGTGAGAATAGAAATGGTGGAAATGAAAATACAAATGAGAATAATATGGATGCTAGGCCTGTTGCTCGAGAGTGTACCTACCAAGACTTCATAAAGTGTCAACCACTCAACTTCAAGGAAACGGAAGGAGTTGTCGGTTTGATAAGGTGGTTTGAGAAGATGGAAACAGTGTTCCATATCAGTAATTGTCCAGAAAAATATCAAGTCAATTATGTTACTTGCACACTGTTAAATAGTGCACTAACTTGGTGGAACTCACATAAGAGGACTATCGGAGCTTAGGCTGCATTTGACATGTCATGGAGAGAGCTCATGAAGCTAATGGCTGAAGTGTAATGCCCAAGAAATGAAATTCAAAAGATGGAATCTGAGCTGTGGAATTTGACCGTGAAGAACAATGATTTGGCTGCTTATACTCAGAGATTTCAAGAGTTGAATATGATGTGCACCAAGATAGTCCCTAAGGAGGAGGATCGGGTTGAGAAATTCATTGGAGGTCTCCCCGAGAATATCCAAGGGAAATTAATTGCGGCTGAACCTACAAGACTGCAAGATGCTGTTCGAATTGCTAACAACTTAATGGACCAAAAGTTGAAGGGATATGCTATGAAAAATGCTGAGAACAAAAGAAGATTGGTGGTCAATCAGAGAGACAACCGTGGACAACAGCCACCATTCAAAAGGCAAAATGTTAGAGGTCAGAATGTGGCGAGAGCCTATACGGCTGGCAACAATGAGAGAAAACCATATAATGGACCGTTGCCTCTCTACAACAAGTGTAAGCTTCATCGTGAAGGGCCTTGCATTATGAGATGTGGGAAGTGTAACAAGGTTAGGCATTCGACCCAGAATTATAAGGTCACAAATTCCACTACTTCTACTCATAGGGGTCAAATAGTGATTCAACGAGTTTTAACTTGTTTCGAGTGTGGAAGGCAAGGACACTACAGGAGTGATTTCCCAAAGCTGAAAGATCAAAACCGTGGAAACAAAGCTGGGAACAAGAATGGTGTTGGTGAAGCAAGAGGAAAAGCATATGTGTTGGGTGGAGGAGACGCTAACCCCGATTCAAATGTCGTCAAGGGTACGTGTAACACCCCCAAAATCACAACAACGCAGCGGAATACCACTTGGGGTGCTACTTCATAATACACAACGCTAGATACAAGAGAACGACCTCTAAATGTGTCGTTTGTAAAACAATCTCGTTGATTTTCTGAAATCAAAATAATAGTTGTCCCATAATTGCATCACCATGAAAAACTTGGTTAGGATTATTAGGCCACCCATTCAATATTGACCTAATGCCAATAGAACTTGGTAGTTTTGACGTCATCATTAGCATGATTAGGTTAGCAAACCATCATGCGGTGATCGTTTATGATGAGAAGATTGTGCGAATTCCATTTGGAGACGAAGTTTTGATAGTTCAAGGTGATAGAGACGGCAAAAGAGAGAAGTCGAAGTTGAGCATTATATCGTGCACTAAAACTCAGAAATATATTGAGAGAGGTTGCCTAATTTTTCTGGCACAAGTGACGAAGACGGAAATCGAGAATGAGTCGGTGGAGAAGCGACTTAAGGACGTGCCGACTGTACAGGACTTTTCGGAAGTCTTTCCAGAAGACTTGCCTGGATTACCGCCTACGCGACAAGTTGAATTACAAATCGACTTGGTCTCTGGTGCTGCACCTGTGGCACACGCCCCGTATAGATTAGCACCGTCAGAACTGCAAGAATGTGCCTACTCACTACAAAAACTTTCCTACAAGTGATTATAAGACCGAGTTCCTCACTCCTAGGAGCCGGGTCCTTGTTGATCAAAAAGAAAGAATGGATCATTCGATGTGTTATCAATTAACGTAAGTTGAACAAGTGACATGTATAGAATCGATATCCACTTCCGAGAATCGACGGCCTGTTTGATCAGTTGCAAGGATCAAGAGTCTACTCTAAGATCGACCTGAGATCTGGTTATCACCAACTCAAAGTTCGAGAGGAAGACATTCCAAAGATAATGTTTAGGATACGCTACAGTCACTATGAGTTTCAAGTATGCCCGTTGACTGACCAATGCACTGGCGTGGATTCATGGATCGGATAATCGAGTGAGCAACCGTACTAGATAAAATCGTGATTCAATTTTAATGATGAAACATCAATGATCTACTCCAAGAGCGGAGAATGACACGCAGAACACCTTAAGTTATCATGGATTTGCTAAGAACGAGAAATTGTACACCGATTTTTGAAGTGAGAAATTTGGCTGTTGAAGGTACAATTTCTTTGGTCACAAGACAATGTAATGATAGGTGTGAAAGGCATCATGTGACCCAACTAAGGATTGAGTCAATCAAGGATTGGGCCATACACCCAAGACTTCCTACAAAGAATCGTCAATTTTCTAGGTCTTGCTGGCTATTACCGAGATTTAACGAAGGTTTCATAAAAAATTGCACCAATGATGAAGCTGACTCTAAAGAACGTGAAGTTTGATGAGTGAAAAAAAGCAGAAGACTTCATTTCAACTGTTTATAGAAATGCATAGTTTGTATGCCACCGATTTGGCTTTAACCCGAAGGTAGTGAAAACTTCATGGTTTACTGTAATGCTTCTCATAAAGGATTGGGCGCAGTTTTGATGCAAAGGGAGAATGTCATAGCCTATGCGTTACGCCAACTTAAGATTCATGAGAAGAATTACACTACACATGACTTAGAGCTGGACTATAGTGTTTGCCTCTCAAAATGTGGAGACATTATTTGTACGGCACGAAGTGCGTTGTGTTCACTGATCATAAGAGTTTGCAACATATTCTAGATCAGAAAAGTTGAACATGAACAACGAAGATGGTTGGAGCGTTGAGCGACTAAACGATCTAAGCGATATTTGGATATCATCCAGGAAAAGCGAACGTGGTGGCAGATGCCTTGAGCCGAAAGGAACAGAATAAGCCACTACGAGTTCGAGCTTTAGTTTTGACGATTGGTCTAAACCTGCATGTGTTGATCTTAGAAGCTCAGGTTGAGGCAAGAAAGGAGGAGAATTATAGAACAGAAGATCTGTATGGTATGATTAAGAAGCTAGAGCAGTGTGCAGATGGAACGTTATGCTTGAATGGGAGATGTTGGATACCTTGTCGAGGTAACTTAAGAGAGTTGATTATGCACGAGTCGCATAAGTCAAAGTATTCGGTACATCCTGGATCGAACAAGATGTACCAAGATTTAAAGAAGCTATATTGGTGGCCGAATATGAAAGCAGAGATTGCCACCTACGTCAGTAAATGTTTGACCTGTGCCAAAGTCAAGGCCGAATACAAAAAAAACCATCCGGTTTGTTGGTTCAACCTGTGATCCCAGTATGGAAGTAGGAGAACATTACTATGGATTTCGTTACTAAGTTACCAAAGACGACATCTGGTCAAGATACAATTTGGGTAATTATATAACTCTGACTACAAAGTCTCTCATTTTCTTACAATGAAGGAAACCGACTTAATAGGAAGTTGAACGAACAAGTGCCTTGTAAGGGAAGTAGTCCCGAGACTAGAGTGCCAGTTTGTCATGATTTGCGTGAGTGCGGGAGGCGACAGAAGTTTACCTCTCATTCAAGAAATCGTTTTGAAATAAGCCCTAAGTACTCAATTGGATATGAGTACGGCTTCCCATCCACAGCTGATGGTCAAAGTGAGAGAACCATCTAAACCTTAGAGGATATGCTACATGCTTGTGTGATTGATTTTAGGAAAGGTTGGGATAAAAACCTACCTTTGGTGGAGTTTTCCTACAACAACAGTTATCACACTAGTATTAAAGTTGCACCGTTTGAAGCTCTCTACGGCCGAAATATAGATTCGCCTATTTGGCTAAGGTTGGAGACGCGAAGCTCACTGTCCCGAAAAGTGATTCATGAAACAAGAAAACTGAGAAGATCAATCAGATTAAAGAAGCGTATTCAAGCTAGGCACGAGATAGACAGAAGAGCAACGCCCGAACAGAGACAATAAGCCATTGGAGTTGAGTTGGAGATAAGGTCAGTTGAAAGTATCACCGTGGAAAGGAGTGATACATTTTGGCAAACGGGGGAAGTTGAACCCTCGCTATATGGGACCTTTCAAGATTCTTGATAGGGTAGGAATGCTTGCTTATCGACTTGAACTCCCAGAGCAATTAAGCCGAGTTCATAGTACTTTTCATGTTTCCAATTTGAAGAAGTGTTTCGTAGACGAACCACTAGCTATTCCGTTGGATGAGATCTTTTGACACCAGGAAGCCTGTAGGTCGAATTAAAACTCAGAGAAAAGCAAGAAAACAACATGCCTAGATAGCTAAACACATAGATCCTATTATGTAGCTATATGAAGGAATCTTAGGTTATAGTCTAGGTCAAACCACCTACTTCTCTATAACCAATGGCTCTGATACTAATCAGTCACACCCCGCCAAGGCGGAAACGCGGGGCGTAACGAGAATGGATATCATCACAACACAATAGTGTCTATATAGAGAACTACAATGCATAAAAGAAACCAAGGTATAGACACGAGGTGTCATGAAAATACCTAAACAAACATAAAAGATAATTGGCGTCTTGTATTGAAGCAAAAGGGGTTCACGTCAATACCAAGACATGCAAAACATCTAAAATAAACCTAAGCAATTCAAATCAACAACATTCAATATTCAATCAAACGGAAAGTAAACTAGGAGATTTAAACTCCGCATGCAGCCTATGGTCTCTCTAGCCACTTCTCTTATTCTTAAGATCCTCATGATGCTCACCTGAAAATGATGCTTAAAAACGTCAACACAAAGGTTGGTGGACTTGTATGTACCCAATTTGGGCAGTGATTTAAAATATGTACTCCCGTTGCCGGTGTCCCCTCCAAGAACACCCGGGCAGTAAAGTAAAGATATGTACTCCCGTTACCGGTGTCCCCTCCAAGAACACCCGGGCAGTAAAGTAAAGATATGTACTCCCGTTACCGGTGTCCCCTCCAAGAACACCCGGGCAGTACCGTTTTGTCATTAGTTCAATCCGCTTAAGCTAATCCGTAATCATAAAAGAATAGTATGCGTTTACGTTCAAAAAGTAAACCAAGTATTGTATCTCCTCGCGAGATATTTAAATGAGTAAGTAAACAAAACCGGTAATCAACCATGTAAATGCGTTTGTAAACATGTATGCAGACAAGTTGAAAATGAGCACGTAACGAGTTTAAATCGAACACGTAATTGAATTTGTAACAAGCATGTTCTCACCCCAAAATATATGTAAAACATGTAAAACATGTAAAACGTGGGGCTATGAAACTCACCTTGATCAAAGACCACGATTAAATAATCAAAATAAATCACAACCGAATCTGCAACGATCTCGGCCACGACCTATAATTATGTCGCTCTATTATAATACACGTGTATTAAATACGATCAACGATGCGTACATCGTAACGACGAAAATCATACATATTTTAATATGTATACATACTATACATGTGATGAGAAATCCACTTGCGCGTCTTTAAACCTTAACCCTTAGTATATTATATGAATATATACTATTTTCCGTCCAATCATAGCTTATGTCGAATATTTACCGAAAGTTACTATTTTTAGACCTTCCGTTTTTAGAACCGAACAGTGGTCTTAAATATAATTAATTGAAATAATAGATCAACCGACCTTTAGTTTTGACCCGCTATGTCTTAATTTTAAAACTGACAATCCTCGCGGCAAAGTAAAACGTCATTACGAACAACTTTCGTGTTTCGCCGGAAGGCTGAAACGGACTCGAAAGTGCTCAAATCGTTTAATTAATAGATCTGTCAGATTTAATATATTAAAAATAACTTATTTTCTATTAAAGTGTATATTCCGATTTCACTCCAGTTTCTTCGTTATTGGGAGTTAAAAGTCCCGTTTTATATCAAAACGTCCGTCAAAATATAATTTGTTATATTTTGTAAACCAAAGTCTGACTTTTCAAAGTCTCGAATCCCGAATCTCATGTTCCGTTTTCTGCTCTTAATTATTCGTTACAAAACGCGCCAAAGTCCGTTTTTAGTTCAAAACTCGTCTAAACTATATCTAGTATCGCTTATACATTAATATTAATCCCGTTTTAAATATTAATATCATATTTTACTTAGACGTTGCAAGTTTAAACAGATTTCATCACATATACATTTTATCGATTATATAAACGAAATAATCGAATGCTTTTAAATTAAACGCACCCTTTTTCGGTGTCAACACAATCAAACGCACCCGTTTCGGTGTCACAATATCAAACGCACCCATTTCCGTTGCAAACCAAACCCGACCAAACAACCCGACGCCCCGGCTGTCCCCGGCTGTCTCACAGCCTAACCCGACACCCCGTCGTCGGTTGTTAACCCGCAACCCGACCGCACCCTTTGCGGCTGACCCGAAACCCAAACCAAACCCACCCTCGTGGTGGCTGTCCCGAAACCGACGCACCCCTTGGTGCATCTATAAACCAAACGCAGCCTTTCTTGCTGCTGACCCGGACCCCAAACGCACCCTATCTGTTAATAACCAAGCCCACCCGCACCCTTTTCTTTATAATTCAAACCAACGCACCCTGGTTGGTTTTTCCGTCGAGCCAAACGCACCCTAACTGTGGTGAAACCACAGCCAACAAACACACCCTCGTGGTGACTCACAAAACGGACGCACCCTTTTTGGGTTTTCTGTCAAACCGAACGCACCCGCTGCGTGGTTTTTATAACCGAACCAAACGCATCCTAAACCTGACACCCTCCCCGGCTGTCAACAGCCAACCCGATCGCCCCCTTATGGTGGCGGCTGCCACCGAACAAACAAGCACCCCTTGATGTACCAAGACCCACCCCGACTCCCTCTTCGGTGGCTGTCACCCCGACCCACCCCAAACCAACGCACCCTTTGGTGTGTTACCACAAACCCGACGCACCCTCATGGGTTTGAGACCCAACCCGAACCCTTCTCGGGTTGATATTAAAAACCACACGCACCCTTATGGTGCTGTGAAGGTGGCGGTGGTGAGGAGGTGAGGGAGATGGTGGTGGTGTCATGGTGATGACGATGATGGTGTTGTTGGTGCGTCGGTGGTGGTGATGATTATGATGATGGTGGAGGTGAGAGTATGGGGATCGGGTAGATCCGGTCACGAGAGCCATTTTGGACTTCACCGGAAAAGTTTTCCGGTGACTGGCGACGGCGGCGGCGGTGGTTGAGGGGTGGCCGGCGGTGGCCGGATATTTTTGGGAGAGAGAGTTTATTATATGTGTGTGTGTATATTTGAGATGGAAATGAAATGAAATATAATGAAATTTTATATATATAATAAAACTTATAATTTAATGTGGCAAGTCGCATATAGTTTAGGGTGAGTTTTGTAACTTTTTAACATAGTTTTTATAACTATCGGTTCGGGACTCGTTTGAGCGAATTAACGGATGTTTCAAAATATGAAACTTGCGCCATTGTTTTCCAAATCATTTTTCTGATAAAAATGAGTATTTATTTGATAGTATTTCACAAATATTTTCATAACATTTATAAAAATATTCGTTATTAATATTCGTTATTTATTTAATGAACCGGTTACGTCTCGTCCGAAATAGAAAAGAAAAAATGAATTTCAACTCGAATATTCGCGTTCTCAACAAACGCTTTTAATTAAATTGCTAAGTATTTTATTTAATAAAACGTGATAATTAATCATAATTTAATTATTTTTGTGTTTCTAAAATCTTGCGAGGGCATTTCAGTCACCTTCTGACTGTTTTCGGGTCTCGGTCAAAACTAAAAAGTTGTCAGGAATATCGTTTTACTTCAATTTGCTTTAGAGTCCGAATAATGAAAACGTGATTTAGATGGTCGTTCTTATAAGTCAAGCCAGACCCTAAAAGTCAACGATTGAAATCGTCATTCAAAAATTCGAAAATTCTCGGATGTTACAATATTTGTAGAAAACTTAGTTAAGGGTAGATGAGTATCCTAACTACCAACAAAAATCAATCATGCACGCTCTCAACATATCCTTCAAAGTCTGAATGGTACGCTCACTTTGTCCGTCCGTTTAAAGATGATAAGTCGTATGCATGTTTAGCCGTTTCCCAATGCCTTCTGCAATGTCTACCAAAACCGCGAAATAAATCTTCCACCACGATCTGAGATGATCGACACATGCACTCCATGCCTTGATACTATATCATTAATATATAGCCTTGCTAACCTCCTCATCTTATAATCTCCACGTATAACCAGAAAAATAGGTTGACTTAGTCAGTCTATCGACTATCACCCAAATCGTATCATATCTACCACTTGACCTCGGCAACATAGTGATAAAATCCATGGTGGTTTTTGTCCTATTTCCTCTCAGATATCTCTGGTTGATGAAGCAAACCTGATGGTCTCTTAATATTCAGCCTTCACCTTCAAGCAAGTCAAAACACTTACTAACGTAGCTAGTTATATCCTTCTTCATACCTAGTCACCAATAGATGTTTCCAAATCTTAAGAGTAAAGACCACTACATCCAACTCTAAACCATGCGTGGTATAGTTCTTCTTGTGAATCTTTAGTTGCCGCGCGGCATACATAACCACCTTGTCTCTTTGTAGGAACACGCATCCCAATCCTTGATTTTGATGCATCACAGTAACTACAAATCTTCAGTTCCATTAGGCAATGACAATTTTTGGTGCGTTACACAAATTGTCTTTCAAAGTCTGAAAAGCTTCCTCTGTGTCCACGCCCCACTAGTACTTTCAATTCTTCTGCCTAAGTGAAGTAAAGGGTTTACTAATCTTAGAAAATTTCGCGAAAGAAAACATCGATGGTAACCTGCCAATCTCATAAATGACCGTATCTCTGACGGTGTCTTAGGATCTTTTCCAATTCT